>CM060128.1:19173611-19391111 GCA_030522415.1 Channallabes apus
TACCGTACACTCTCTCTCTCTCTCTCTCTCTCTCTCGACTGGGCAAAGCGCAGCAACTTCACACTCTGACTGTGCAAGAGTCCCAGACACCCTAGATTACAAATGAATTGCAAAGTGCTGATTTTGTTTTCCTTTTGGTGCAGCCTGCTACAGGAGGGTGATGCGATTTTCTCTTGTTGCATTACACAGTATATGTATTCTACAGTGATTGCCTCGCTTTCTATTGTTTGTTTGTTTTGCCTGGATCATATTTACTGTGATATTGTTAGAAAGAGTTTTTCCTCTCATTTTAAAGTGACTCTCAGCAGAAGTACAATGAAATAATGTATTGATATATCCTTGAAATTATTATTATTATTATTATTATTATTATTATTATTATTATTAAATAATAAAAAATAATTAGGCGGCGCGGTGGTGTAGTGGTTAGCACTGTCGCCTTGCACCTCCAGGGTTCGATTCCCCAGCCAGGCTCGATTCCCGTCTCTGTGTGCATGGAGTTTGCATGTTCTCCCCGTGCTTGGTGGGTTTCCTCCGGGTACTCCGGTTTCCTCCCACAGTCCAAAGATACAGTATGCAGGTTAGGCTAATTGGCGTTCCTAAATTGCCCGTAGTGTGTGATTGGGTGTGTGAGTGTGTGTGTGTGTGCCCTGCGATGGATTGGCACCCTGTCCAGGGTGTACCCCGCCTAGTGCCCGAAGTCTCCTGGGATAGGCTCCAGGTCCCCCGCGACCCTGAACACAGGATTAAGCGGTATAGAAGATGAATGAATGAATGAATTATTTTGTAGTTAAAATAATTATTCTCCACCATTAATTATTCAAAATAAGTATCCACCACCTTAAGTTAGTAAAGACATTTATTTGTGAGAGCTCATATCACAGCATATCCCAGTGTAAGCATATCATATATTTAGCAATCAAATAGTTTTTTTAATAACTTTTTTTTTTTTAACCTTTTTTGTTTTTACAAATCATTTAAAGTCTACACATCATTTAGCTTAATTACATTTTTAGGCAGCACGGTGGTGTAGTGGCTAACAGTGTCGCGTTGTACCTCCAGGGTCCGGGTGTGATTCCTGGCCAGGTTCGATTCCTGTGTCAGTGTGCATGGGGTTTGCATGTTCTCCCCTTGCTTAATGGGTTTCCTCCCACAGATTAGGCTAATTGGCGTTCCCAAGTTGCCCATAGTGTGTGAATAAGTGTGTGAGTGATGGATTGGCACCCAGTCCAGGGTGTACCCCGCCTCCTAGGATAGGCTCCAGGCCCTCCATGACCCTGAATACAGGATAAAGCAGTACAGATGATGAGTGAGTGAGGGAGGGAGTACATTTCTTTTCATTTAAGTTTATTTGACTTTATTTCATTTTATTTTATGTTATTTTATTTTGTAGAACATGCATACAATTTATATCTAAATATAAGAACAAACTGTTAGATTAACTTTAAACATAGGGGACCAAATGTACCTCGTGCTCAAGGATGAACAATATACTGTACATAGGAATGAATTGCATCTCATACCCATTTAAAGTGCTCGATGTAGTGAAATGTGGCACTGTTATGTAATTTCTTTCTCTCCTTGACCGCCCTGGTGCTCTGTAATATGTCGCTTCAAAAGGAGCAGAATATATCTGTTCTGATTTGATTACATTTGATGTTGCAATAAAACTAAATGAGACTAACTATGAGAATCATTAAATGGGATTGGGGGCGGGGGGGCAATACTTTCTGTATGCACTGTACATATGAATTCCTGAACATAATATCAGCATGTGTGTACATAAAGGGTGAGAATACAGAATGTATACACTTACTTAGAAACAGGCTCTACTGTATATGTATGATGACGTAGAAGGATGCAGCTATTCAGGACCAGGAGGAAGCTTCAGGGTTGCAAAAAGGCCATTCCTGTTATTTTTGTGCATGTGTACACTTAATGGTGTGTGTGTGTGTGTGTGTGTGTGTGTGTGTGTGTGTGTGTGTGTGTGTGTGTGTGTGTGTGTGTGTGTGTGTGTGTGTGTGTGTGTGTGTGTGTGTGTGTGTGAGAGAGAGAGAGATCAGATAGGAGAGCAAGAGAGGGAGGCTGAGTGATGGACAATCAAAATAACGCTGCAGTCTGCTTTTAACCTTCCACATTTATACTGCTGTGTCTGTTTTTGTGTTTTGGTTTTTAACCCATCTGTTCTATCAGTTTCCTCTTTGCCTGGTTCCTAACAAGCTCTTCAGGGTATCCCAAAAGTCTCCAGACATGCAGGGAAATTCTACTAAAATACGCCTTTGCTACTGTTCCTACTAAACACCACCTAAATGATTTAGTTGTTTCTGTGTACACACACACACAGACACACACACACAGACACACACACACCGAGTCGTTTCTCCGACTCCTGATGAAGGTTAAATGAAGATGTCCAGTTGTTATGTATGTAATTACTAAACTCCATTCATTTCTGTACGCATGGAGACTTCAGGGACACAGTGTACTTTATTACACAGCAGGGACTAATCACAGCCACGGCACGTCTTGAAATATAGGTTATAATTAAGTCTGGAATTTCTGTGTCTAAGCTTACTTATTTTTGTTTTAATAACGCAGAAATCCTCCAACATTCTCCAGCATCTCAAATCTTCCAGGATATGTTAAAAAATTAAAATAAAAAAAGCCACAACAAAATACATCATAACTTTATTTCATAATGATGTCAACATATTATAATAACATACATATCATAAAAATTTCAATGGTACAGTAACACATCTCTACAATAGATTAAGAGTAATAAGCTTAAATATTGTTCTAGATTTCCCATGTCACTATAATAAAAAAATCTTTTTTTTTTAATCCACCAATGCATTACTGGACCATAGCTCTGGGTCGCCTTTTCAGAATCGTGATATTATTGACCTGCATTAAACAAGAAAATAATAAAATTACAGCAATTGGGATCACTTAAGCGCTTGGTGGCGGCGCGGTGGTGTAGTGGTTAGCACTGTCGCCTTGCACCTCCAGGGTCTGGGTTCGATTCCCCGGCCAGGCTCGATTCCCGTCTCTGTGTGCATGGAGTTTGCATGTTCTCCCCGTGCTTGGTGGGTTTCCTCCGGGTACTCCGGTTTCCTCCCACAGTCCAAAGATATGCAGGTTAGGCTAATTGGCGTTCCTAAATTGCCCGTAGTGTGTGATTGGGTGTGTGAGTGTGTGTATGTGTGTGTGTGAGTGTGTATATGTGTGTGTGTGCCCTGCGATGGATTGGCACCCTGTCCAGGGCGTACCCCGCCTAGTGCCCCGAAGTCTCCTGGGATAGGCTCCAGGTCCCCCGCGACCCTGAACACAGGATTAAGCGGTATCGAAAATGAATGCTTGGTAAAGATGTATAGTAAAAAAATGCAATGTTTAGTAATGAACAGGATGAAGATAGAGAAAACTCACAGGATTGGGATTAAACAGTTATGTGTCCTTAAGAAAACCTCTTGTTAGTGAGACTAATCAGAAAAAATAGATAAGTACAGATTGAGCCTGATACGTCTGATGGCACAGACGTATTCTAGGAAAGACTGGGTTCTGGGAGCATGAAGAATCATTTTCATACATGAATTATGTTCACAGATTGCAGACTGTAATCAAAGCTAAAGGCAATCAAACAAAATACTAGTTTAGATATTTCGCGTTTTTAATATTTGATATCACACAAATGGGTTCCCTGTTGAGGCTGGTCTCACCCTTCCTTCGTTCCATTGCAACTTTAACAAGCACAGCTCATGAGGCTCTGTAAGATCATAGACATAGTCAGTGTATTATTTATTTAAAAAATGTATGCGTTTGTTTGGTTTGGGATTAGCGTGAGAGTTCATGTGAGAATGCAGGCACCGAGTGTGATGTCATCATTTGGGTGTGTCATGTATAACCGGAGTGCGGGCATGGGCTAGGCTCTC
This sequence comes from Channallabes apus, assembly GCA_030522415.1. Taxonomy (NCBI): domain Eukaryota; kingdom Metazoa; phylum Chordata; class Actinopteri; order Siluriformes; family Clariidae; genus Channallabes; species Channallabes apus. The sequence continues at coordinate 19,177,544 of CM060128.1, forward strand.
AGCTTGTGTACGTTAATTGTTTTCTCGAAACCACCTCGCTGAACAAGTCACACTCGTCTTTCGTTCTTTCTTCTGCTCCATACATTTCCTCTCACCTTTGACTTAACGAAAGTCTTAATAACCGACTTTTCCCTGGACAAGCTGTTGGATATGCAGCACGAAGGTTTGAAGCGAATTTGCTGATGACTCATCAGACGGATATCATCAAAGACATGAAGATTCTATGAGCAGGCCTCGTCTCCAGAGACGGCTTTAGTGGGACCAAACGACTGCAAAGCATTCTGGGAGTTTCACTTGGATGACTACTGGAGTTAAACACAAACTTATTCCTGTCTTATTCGGGTTAGCAGCTTTCCTGCGAACAGGTCAAAGGTCACAAAGTACAAAAAGGCACAGAGGTTCATGTCCTCGGACGCTGGAAGTGTGCGGCCAAAGAGCTAAACCACTACGCCAAAATGCCTCTTTTCCTATATAGCTTCCTCTCATTATTGTTTCTCTTTAGTTTCGTCTCATGAGCAGACAAGAGGAAGAGACACCTCCTTTGATAAACATCACAGCAACTGATTAAAGCACACGTGAGTGTGTATGTGTGTGCATGCATGTGCACGGACAGCAGAGTAATTAAACTGATTCGAGCTGATCTGTGTTTGGAGCTGAGTACTGAGACTCTGTGTGCTGGTGCAGTGCTGTAAACTACTGGTATCTATCCGCTAACTGCTGCAGTGTGTGTGTGTGTGTGTGTGTGTGTGTGTGTAAGGTGCAGACACTGACTAGAGTGCTGATCACATGCAGTGCTTGCATGATTAAATGGCTTACTGCTGCTTTGTTGGGACCTTTTCCTGGGAACCTGGTTGACACTGAGTTATTATGATTACGCCACTGTCCTCTCCTCTCCAGTCCTCTTGTGCATGTGTGTATATGTGTGTGTGCAGGGCAAGCTCTTTTTTGATCTAGGTTAACAGACTAACTGAGATGAATTGAAAGGGAAGGAATTGTGCCAAGATCAGAGCATCAGTAAAAGGTGTGTGTGTGTGTGTGTGTGTAAACACTTCGTCATCTTTGTAAAAAGCTATGTTACAAATTACTCCCATTAGAATTTGGCTCTGCTACTATCAACTGTCTTATATATACTGTATATCATGACAAGGTGACTATTTCCTAGAAACTGCCATGTGATACAGGTGTAATAATAATAATAATAATAATAATAATAATAATAATAATAATATGAGTAGATCCCATAGAATATTTAATTAACATAACACTATCAGTGATAATAACTGGGGGTGCAGGGGTTGCTCAGGGGTTAAGGTATCAGCCGATTGTTCTGAAGGTCCCACGTTCAAACCCCAGCAACAACTTACAGTAACTCCTTACAGTATATATACAGTACTGTACTTAGATTTTTTTTTTAAGTCGCTCTGGATAAGGGTATTCACTAAATGCTATAAAGCTAAAGCTACAACAACAGCACCTAATTAATATTATAGCATCTGGCAACCTGTCATGACTTTAACCTTGTACAGTATGTAGAACCCCTGGATTCAGGAAGGTGATCATAAAATAAAAGAATAAAAATAAAACATAATCAAGCGTTTTGTAGTAATCACAGTGTTTGGGTTTCCATGAGATGAAAAGTCGTGAAAAAAATTAATAAATAAAAAACTATTCGAATAATAATCAGAGCTCCTACAACAAGCACACACTAAGTATAATATTATTAAACCTGTTTCTGTACATTGTTAATGATTATTTAGTAATTGGGCTTTCAGCTCTCTCTCTCTCTCTCTCTCTCTCTCTCTCTCTCTCTATATATATATATATATATATATATAAATTAAATTGAATATGCATGATGGGTTCAAGGGCGGCACGGTGGTGTAGTGGTTAGCACTGTCGCCTTGCACCTCCAGGGTCCGGGTTCGATTCCCGTCTCTGTGTGCATGGAGTTTGCATGTTCTCCCCGTGCTTGGTGGGTTTCCTCCCACAGTCCAAAGACATGCAGATTAGGCTAATTGGCGTTCCCAAATTGACCATAGTGTGTGTGTGTGTGTGTGTGCTCTGCGATGGATTTGCACGCTGTCCAGGGTGTACCCTGCCTTGTGCCCAGAGTCTCCTGGGATAGGCTCCAGGTCCCCGCGACCCTAATACTGGATAAAGCGGTATAGAAGATGAATGAATGAATGAATGAATGAATGATGGGTTCATCATGTCATGCGCTTCCCTTCCCTTCCCTGACACGCTCATAACTCTGGAACAGGGTCAATCTAGACTCATTAGACACATGACATTTTCCATTGCCAAAGTCCAATTTTTATTCTCCCTAGCAAGCTGCAGCCTTTTTTTGATCAGTCTCACTAAGAACTTAGTAACATATTGTACACTGTGTGTATGGAAATGCTCTTATGTTCACTATTAAACATAGCTTAGCTTGTATTGTTTTTTAACAATGTTTAGTTTAGCACTGTCCCAATCCCAATCCCAGTAAATTTCAAATGTCCTTAGTTGTTTTCTTTGCTTGATGCATAAAAACAGTTTAACTCTCCTTTTGTCCAGGCAGTGTATGAACAGTGTTCGCTTCTTTTTGAAGAAATCTTTTTTCTTAACAACATTTTCTGTTGTTCACGTGGCAAGCATCATGCTTACCACCAAAACGTCATCCCATCATCCCTGCACAGGATTAAGGCCACAACACGACACACATAAAACCATGACTTTCAAAATATGGAGAAAAATAAATGCACACAAACAATCTACCTTGTAAACTTAACAAATGTAATAATAATCTATATTAAGAATAATACGGGGCATGCTTGAGGATATCTTTGGAGATCTTTAGTAACTTCCTAGTAATGCCTTAAAAGAGGATTAGGGCACTGGCCTTATTTTGATGAACATGGATTTTGTTGACCTTTCTGTGTCTGAATTGAGAGGGAAGACGTTCGTACTGTATGCACGTCTGTATTTTTTTAGAATATTTCTCTTGATTTGTCTTACATAGGGGTCATTCTGAGGTCAATCCAAGCTTTACATGGGAAGTAAGAATAGAAGTATGTTACAGCTAGCCAGATTTCCTTTAGGTATATGAGAGGAGAGAAGGAAGAGGATGTAGAGGGTATAGACAGCAATAAAGTAGTGGAGAGAAAATAAATCAGAACGAAGTAGACAGGATGCTGTGTGAAACAGAGAATGGACAGAGCAACATTGGAGTAAGATGAATATGGGGGAGGAATCAAGGCTGGACGTAGTGGGGGGATGGATGTGAACGAAATAGATGGAGGGATTGCAACATGGAGAAGTGTGTGTGTGTTTGTGTATTTTAATCTCTCACAGTAGGGCACTGTGCCCTGCTGTACACCCATATGGTTTGGTGTGTGTTTGTGTGTGTGCATGCGTGCATGTGTATGTGTCATAGAAAAAGGGCAAGACAGACAGGCTATGTGCTTAATACACACCATATCTTTTCCCATAATTTGCTTCTTAGTTGCAGAAATATTTAGTTCTAACATGCAGCAGCACTTAACATTAAATCCACATAAAAGTCTTTATTGATACTAGCCTAATGCTTTTATAATGATGAATTTAGATGTCTTAAAATTTGGGAAATACTCTGGGAAATATTTTAATGTACACAGTGCTAAGTTAGAACATTTAGGTTGAATCAGGAGTAAAACATTCGTATGTTGCAAAAATTTTAAAGAAGGCTGTACATCTGTGTGAAGATCCCAGCCTGAGGTGACTTGGAGTCAACTGCAGTCGTACTCGTGAACATCAGAGTGGACCGTCTGATCCCTGAAAATCAACGAATTTACCACCACCGCTTGCATATTACAGGAACGCGGCTGGGAGTTATTGCTACACCCCCTGTACATTCCTGACCTCACTCCAAGCCATTTACACACGTTTGGGCCATTAAAAGAATTCCTGGGCGGCCAGTGTTTCAGGCGTGACCATATAGCTTCAAGATGTTAATGATGATCTTGCAGTAGGTTGATCAAGTCAAAGTGCACACAGTATACAGTATATGCTGTGATATAGAACATTTTAATGAACAATAGTTCATTCATTCATTCATTTTCGATACCGCTTAATCCTGTGTTCAGGGTCGCGGGTGACCTGGAGCCTATCCCAGGAGACTTCGGGCACTAGGCGGGGTACACCCTGGACAGGGTGCCAATCCATCGCAGGGCACACACACATACACACTCTCACACACCCAATCACACACTACGGGCAATTTAGGAACACCAATTAGCCTAACCTGCATATCTTTGGACTGTGGGAGGAAACCGGAGTACCCGGAGGAAACCCACCAAGCACGGGGAGAACATGCAAACTCCATGCACACAGAGACGGGAATCGAGCCTGGCCGGGGAATCGAACCCAGACCCTGGAGGTGCAAGGCGACAGTGCTAACCACTACACCACCACGTCGCCTGAACAATAGTTGTTGGAGCTTAATTTTTAATTGGTATAAAGATCATTTGACAGACGTGTTGGCAGAGCAAAACAAGTCGTTAAATAAACAAACAAATCATAATCTGTTAATAATAAATATTCTGAACTGTTGTAGAAAAACAATATCACACTCGAGTTTGTGCTGTTGTACTGAATATCAAATATGTCAAATTTTTGTCAAATATGTCAGATAGATGGTAGAAGTTATCATTCTTTTTAAAAACACTTAAAAAATGTGAATTTAGAAAAATTAGAAAATGGTGAACTAAGACCAATTATTTTAAGTCATTGAAACAACTGAAAACAGCCATATCTGTGCTATGTTTTTGCCTAATTATGACTAATTCCATCATATTGCCTATGTTGTGCTGAAATAAAAATGTCACTCTGTAATGCACAGTCTTGACCTCTATATATTTATTATTAATGCAAAAAAATGCGCTCAGGATATTAAGGGATGAGGATGAACTTAATCACGACATCAGTTCTGTACAGGCAAAAGGCACCATATGTGTTGTAGTTTTATTGGAGAAGCTGCTGGAACAGGAGGGAATCGGGTAACGATGGTGATGTAGGCTGATTATGAGGAGTGTGACGGGACTAAAGACTTCACACACCACAGCGTGTCTTTATCTCTGGTGCGGAAGCCGATTTTAATTAACGCCAAGCTAAGCCCCTTAACGAAGGAGCAGACAAGACTGCTTATCTCCTCTGTCTCTCTCTCTCAGTCTCTCTCTCTCCCTGTTTCCTTGCCCCTAAAACACTGAAATGTGTTAAATGTGTCTACAAAATGGCTAGCAATGTGTTTCAGTTCAGTTCTGTACATAGTTTTGAAGTCAATTTGGATACACTCATCAATTACATGATTCTTACACACACACAGACACGCGTCAGCATGAGATGGTTTCTTTCCTACTTTCTCTTTTCTTTAGTTTTTCACTGGAAACAACTGACACGAGTGGTGCTAGCACTGTTAGCATTAGCTTCCTTTCCTCCAGAGGGACACCTGAAAGAGTCTATACACGAGTTGCTATTAGCATTTTTGTTTTTCTTAGATTTTTTTTTATTCAACAATTCTTCCTGATTGCGTTCCATGAGGCGTGACCGGGTTTCGTTACACTTTGTCTGGCTCTGGTGTATTATTTATTATCTTTTTGGTTGTTGTTTTTTTCTTTCTCCAATTTCCGTGTATGAAAGTGCACTCATGATAGCGTTAGCATTCTATTTTCAGGAGGCTTATTAATACAGTGCTGTGTCACTGAAGAACAATGTGATTATTCTTGTCTCAGAAGGGCACATCGTCCTAGAAACTGTATCGTGCGCTCCAGCTTGAAGCGTGCCCTCAATTTATCACATCCATACCTAAAAGCAAAGTCAAATCAATTTCTCCGTATTACAAGCTTAATTGTGGATATGGCGGAATTCTATTTAAAGTGTGTGTGTGTGTGTGTGTGTGTGTGTGTGTGTGTGTGCATCCTGACGAGAAGTCGGCAGAGTTAAAGAAATAAATAAGCTGCTGGATAACAAACAAAAAGTCCTTTTGCTTGCAAAATAGTTTCGTTAAAAGCTTTCCCACAGGCACAGCTGTAATATGATCCAGGTGTGTGTTTGAGAGAGAGAGAGTGAGAGAGAGAGAGCGAGAGTGAGAGAGAGAGTGTGTAGCATGCAATATTTTTTTTTTTTTTTGCTGAGGAAGGCATCTATGCATCTTTTTACAAATTTTGTTTGTTGTGGGTGTGTGATCCAGTCCTGCAGAAAGAAAGATCAGCCTGCAGGAACATGTTCACTTTTGTGATTTACTGTACGAGTCACACACACACACACCATCAGACATCAGATACAGTAGATTTCACACAATCACAATGATCTATGGTACATAGTGCTGCATAGCACTCACCCATTCACTCAGTACATCATTGACTCTAAATCTTATCATTCATCCACTCTAAATCACTCACTCCAAGTCTCTCTCATACTCACTCACTCACACTACGCAATGTTGTCATTGACTATTCATTCATTCATCTTCTATACCACTTAATCCTGTTTTCAGGGTCGTGGGGACCTGGAGCCTATCCCAGGAGACTTCGGGCACTAGGCGGGGTACACCCTGGACAGGGTGCCAATCCATCGCAGGGCACACACACATACACACTCTCACACACCCATTCACACACTACGGGCAATTTAGGAACGCCAATTAGCCTAACCTGCATATCTTTGGACTGTGGGAGGAAACCGGAGTACCCGGAGGAAACCCACCAAGCACGGGGAGAACATGCAAACTCCATGCACACAGAGACGGGAATCGAGCCTGGCCGGGGAAACGAACCCAGACCCTGGAGGTGCAAGGCGACAGTGCTAACCACTACACCACCGCGCCGCCGTCATTGACTATAAACCATCTAAATCTCATTCATCCCAAATTACTCACTCATTCACTTACTTACTCACTCTAAATTACTCACTCATTCACTTCCTCTAAATTACTCACCCACACTAAATCATTCACTCATTGACTCTAAATCACTCACTCCTTCACTCACTCACTCACTCTAAATCACTCCCACTCCAAATATCTTACTTTAAATCACTTACTCATTCAGTCAAAATCTCTCACTCAATCCCTCTCTCTTCCTGTCCTGGCAAATGAATGGATACCCTGCCATGAAAAGTGAGACAAACTGTATTTCATTTCACACTGAATCCCCTGAGCGTGGCCCGGGTGTCTGTATGCAGCATGGTTTTGTCGGTAACAATATAGCCATCCATCCATCTGTTTATCTTCCTACACTCCCTTACTGTGATCTCAGGCCCACACACCTGTAACTGACTGCTTTTGGCACCATGTTTGGACTCTGCGTTCTCGTCTGGGAAGGCTGACTGGGTACCTAACCATTGGTCAGTGTTTCCTCTGAGAGGGTAGATCTCTTGTGACATAACAGACTGGTGTACATGTACAGTACATGTAGAGCTGTAGGGTGAATTGTCACCTGCTGGAACAGAGGAACTGATACGTTTGTAGCGCCAGAAGTGGTGGATATCATCTCTAAATAGATGTGTGTTTTTGCTAAATGCTTTGAATAAAATAATGGAAACTGTGGACATTGTTCTGTATGCAGAATGTGTGTGCGTGTGTGTGTTCTGTTTGAGTCTTTTAATTAATGTGATAGCAGAGAAGCATGTCTGCAATTCTGTTTATCTCAGAGGACATTTCATATTCCTATTGTGTGTGTGTGTACGTTTGTGTGTCTGTAACCGGCACTCCCTTGAGCGAATCCTATTTGTCTGCTCGCTTTTAGTTCCAATCTGTGTGCTGAGGAGCATCTCTCCCATGACAGCTCTGCCTAATCTGTCAGCCGCACAACCTCGGTGTAAACACGTGTAGAGGGAAACAAACTGAATGAACAATGAACACAAACACACGTACACTTACACACAGTGTAACACTTTTTTAGGCATTCTATACTCTATAACAAATGCATAGTAAGACTTTGGCTTAGAAGATTTGCATGTGTGTGCGCAGGTGTAAAGGTGCTTCACATTATGGCCTGTCGGCTGAGAGAAAGCGCCGCTCGCAGGAAGGAGAGTGTACCGACAGCACATCCGAGCTCGCTCTGGCAACCCTCCCTGGAGATGGCACCGCCTCCAGCGCCATCGCCCTCCTATCAGACGAGTCTGGTCTTGTCAACCCCGCCTACGAGCCTGGCATGGAGGACAACAGCCAATCAGGGAGCACCACCAGCCTGGCGGCACGTAGCAACTCCAAGAAGAGTGAGTGTGAGTGAGCACACAAATTGTGTGTGTGGATATCTTAATAAGTGCACCTGTTGGAGCAGTTGCAAATAATGATTGCGCAAATCCATATCTTTTAAGCGACACATGCAAACAGGCACACACAGTGTATCTCATGCGCCGCACACTCAATTCACATATAGTACTATAGTAAAATTACCTTATAAATTATAAATAATTTGTCAAAATGTCAAAAAATTATATCACTTCCACCAGATCAAATTTTACTACATTTACATGTATTAGTTCAAGGGACGTTCAAGTTCAAGCAGGATTTGTGATTAACTTTCTGGTAAAAAAAAGAAAAAAAAAGGTGTTAAACCGATTGACATTTAAGACTCTACAGTAAGTAGCAGTAAAACATTCAAATAGGGCCAACGTTTTAAAGAAGATGGTACATAAGTCAATGGCGATCCTGGGATGAGGTGGCCACTGCAGTTATTCCTTTGAACATTCAGTGCCTGATACTTGAAAATCAATGGATATCTTGTCCCCAACTTGAGGAAGAGACGTATCTCTCTATGGGAATTACTTACATATACACAATCATTCAGATAAACCATGTGCACATTACAGGAACTTGGCTGGAAGTTATTACCACATCCCATGTACAGTCCTGACCTCACTCAGAGGCAATTCCACATGTTTTGGCCATTAAAGGAATTCCTGGGAGGCCAGCATTTCAGAATATGAAACTGGCAGTCCGGTCAATAAATACATTTCAGTTTTATTTATGAAGTGCTTTTAACAATGTGATCATGGCTCAGACATACCAAGAAAACTTTCTTAATGGTATCCAAGCACTAATGAAATGGTGGGATAAGTGCATTAGGCTTAGCAGCAGAAATAAAGGGAGTTTTTAACTCACATTATTGTGTTTTTACTATTCTGCACAATCAAAAGCCCTGGTTTGACTTGCCTTGAACTTTTAGAATGGAGCATAGAGATAATAGAAACCATGCAAGCAGCGAAAAACATGAACCTGGTGTTTTACCATTTTTGTGCAGGTTTAAATTGATCTCATTTCGGATTTGTCTTTTTCCGCTTAGTCCATGACAGAATTCTGCTCACAACCCAAAACGCACAACATATCATATCAGATTTGCTTCCTGCTCTCAGTCGAATCACATTCCCACTGCAATTCCGCTGTGCAGAATTACTTGCAAGTGGACCTGTTCTCACTAAGGTGTTATCAATGGTTTTGGTTTGCACCTGAGCATGATCATGAAAAAGTGAGCCTGCCTGAAAAGTGAGAGCATATTATTGCAGTTTCCACTTAGAAAACACTTTATTTACAAAAGATAAACCTGTTATAGTGTGGTGGTGGGCGGGGAGGATGGAAATGACACTGCAGCAGCACTTTAGCTGAGAGAGGAGGTACAGCAGTGCGGAGAAAGTGGAGGAACAGGCTGTCAGCCTCAGGCTTTATGCTTTTAAGAGCAGTGCTATCTGAGCTCCACACATCAGTGTGTATGTAGAAAGAAAGCAGTATGAGGTACATAAGACCAACCCTTCATTTCTGCCCCACACAAGCCTGAAGCTTATGACAAGCTGAAATGCACCACCACTGTTTGTAGCTGCACAGCAGAGCTGAATCCATTCTGTCTAAAAGTGATACAACTCCAGAACTTGCTGAACAGTGTGAATCACTTATTCGCTGCCATGCCATTGGCCAAGCCTAAACTCCTCCAAGCCGCTCATTGGGTGCTCTTAAAGAAATCTGGACAAGTCCAGACATGTTCATGATCAGACACTGGCTCTTATCCTTCTCTCCATCTGTGTGTCCTCCAGTCCGTAACTTTGACCGCTCGTCTGTAAGGAGTCGCTCGTTCCGGCGTCTGAACAGGGCGTTCAGCGTGCTCAGGAGGACCAAGAGTGGCACAGCTGTGGTCCACGACAACTCAGAGGAACAAGACAACCTCAGAAATGCCAACGTACCACAAGAGGGTAAGTGTGTGTATGTGCGCACAAGAGTGTGTCAGTGGGTGACAGCCTGGGTCGAGGGCCTTGAACACAGCTACAGCATATGTTCCTTTAATAATGCGGATGGGGCTGACAGAAGGCTGATTAGAAACGGAAAAAGAGAGAGAGAGAGAGAGAGAGAGAGGGAACAAGATGCAGGCAGGAAATGGACAGAGAAGAAGAAACAGGAGATACAAAGGTAAAGGACGACTCTGAATGTGGATCATATTTAGATTGATTAGATGCACGGAAATGAAACTGATAGATGAAGGTACAGTGAGGAAATAGATGATATGATGATTATGTAATTTTGCCACCACTTTTCTCCAACAAGGATATTAGTATCTGTTAGTTTTGACCTTGTGGGTACTTTTACCATGCTCCCAAAAGTAAATCTGCTTGGATTTCTGTAAATAAATACTATTTAAAAATAGTTCTTTTGGAGGTGTAGAGGCAGCATTCATGAACTGCATCAATAATCATGCAAGGTCCTTACAAGGATACTGTGTGTGTGTTACATAAAGCCCCAGGTGGTGGCTGAGGTAATGAGCTTTGCCTTCTCCTTCCCTGGTGTTAAAGGAAAGCTAGGAATGTCTGCTGCTCTGCTATTCTGCAATAGTTGTACACTTTAACACAGAGCCTTCTATCTACTGTATGTCTGTCTACTGTTTTTACATACAGTACTGTGCAAAACGACATAGGCACCATATTTAGTGCAAATTATGTTATATACAGTATACTTTACATATACAAACATAACTTTAATATTAATAAATAAAAACACATTACAGAAGAACATTACTGTTTTACTTATAGAAATGCGCACATCTGTTTCCAACACTACTGATTGATTTTCAAGCAAATAGTTTCACACCAAATGCTCTTTATAGAATTTACTTTTATGTATGGTTTTCGAAAGCATCTTTGCTTATGGAATTTTTTTTTTTTTATATGTTCCCATAATGTTCGCAGAATACTGTATGTAAAACTGCTGTTAGGTTTTACTGTGTGTGCTGTGCCAGAGTTTTTCTGGTAACTTTTTCACACTTGTTCCTTTCTACCCAGGAGCCTATGTTATTATAATTTTTTGTGCACGTGTTTCCATCTGAAAACTGTCATGTAAAATGTTGCTTTATTTACAAGCATGCAAATATGTTTCTGTAATGTTATTTATTTAGTAATTTTTAAGGTATGATTAGAAATACAGAATTAGTGGAATATAAATTTAGAAATAGTGAACACATCAGGATGTTGACAGCAGATCCTTTGGATGCTGTGTGTTACGGGGTGGGGCTTTCGTGGGAAGTTGTTTGTCCAGTGCATCCCATGGGTGCTCAATTGCATTGGGAGGTTTGGAGTTTGGAGGTCCGGTCAGTGGCCTTGGGTCTTCGCCTATTCGGCACTGCATATCAGGGTTTGACATTAACTTTTTTGCTCACTGGCCAATGTGGCTAGTGGATTTCCGGAGTCACTCGCCATTCAGCCTTTTTACTAGCCACAATTTTGTTACCAGAAAATCACAGTTTTTTCTTCACCATGATATGTTAATGTTTGTTATATCTATAATCTAGATTTACTTATAAATGACAGCATACACTGTATCACTATAGTAGTAGTCAAGTATGCAGTACTGTTAAGATCCCAATATAAAAACATGCAAACATGAACAGTATATTCTGCTTATTGAACCTAAATTCAAGCCTCTTACCACATGAAATTGAAAAATAACAGATTCAGTACAAGTGAACTCATTCTGATATTAAAAATACAGCAACTCAGAACATTTATCATTTTAGTGTGTTGTGTACTATTATCAGGTATTATTATTCATTATATATTATTATATCAGAATTATGAGTTAGGACAATGGACTCTGGTCTATCTTGTTGTGTTGACTCTTTATAGTGTGAGGTAATTCAATCTACTGATGAATTTTCTATAATTCAACATGAAATCTAAATAGATTTTAATAGTAATTACTTTTTTTTTATATAATCAGTAAATAACCTGCGAAAGGGGCAAAACATTCTCATCGTGTTGAGACGCAATAGTCCTTTAAAGAAATTATACACACACACCAAACAGGAAGTAAAAATGTGTGTGTGTTAGTGATGGGAAGTTCGAATCATTTTAGTGACTCGGTTTTTGAATCTTGTTCATCAAAATGAATGAATCTTTTTTTAAGTCATTTCGTTCATTTGATCAGAAATAAATTAAAATGTTGCGTTTTCAATAAAAATACCCCCAATACGTCTACATACACAAATGTTGGCTATAGTTCCAGTTATGAAAATATTACAATGTAACTAAGAACTTATTATAATAAACCTAATGAGCAGCTCACCTCTTATATCTTCTCTGAGTCGTTCTTTCTTTTGAATCTATTTAACCGCATAGCGTCTGTGGGAGTCACGTGTTAAAAGAACGAACGACTCGAGACTTGATAAAGTATTGCTGAGAATCGTTCAATACTGTTTCCTGTATATAACATACGGAGGTTTTGCGATGCTTTGCGCATGCGCGCCCAATAGAAAATGAACGAATCACTCTCTGAGACGACTCATTCATCTGAGTCATGTTAAAGATTCGTTCAAAAAGAACGAATCGTTCATGAACGACCCATCACTAGTGTGTGCGTAATATTACGTTGCAATGTGTTTATTATATCGGATGACTTTAGAGAAAACTACAACAAAAATATATTGTCATACCAAAGAATAAACTACCCGCCAAAGTGGCTAGTGAGACTAAAGTTATTACCCACCACAGCCGAATTTTACCTGTATATTTGCCAATGTCAAGCCCTGCTGTATACGTGTTGCACCGGGTGACATTTCTCACCAATTAGTGCTGCATTGGCTTTTCTGTGGCAATGGACCGGATAAGATTTTGGTCCCCACAGCCATGGGAGAGCCAATTGACAATGTTATTAATTTCACCTGTAGGTGGTCTTAGTGTTATGACTGACTGGTGTGTGTATAGTATATTAATATTGTGCATATTAACTTTGTAAGTAATGAACTTGCGAGTTTAGCCAACCTGCCGTACAAAGATGTAATTCTTGCTTTTCATTAAAAGTTCAGCTGACAAACAAGAATTCTTTTTTTCACCCGTTAAAATTAACCAAATGCTTGAGTGCATACGCGAATGAGTTTGATTTCACTGCACATCTGTTCCACACTCATTTCAGTGTTAATCCCTCTGTCACTCCCTTCCTCTCTATGCCACCTTTACCCACATCTACATATGACAAAACTCACAAAGTGCACTCAAAGTTGTGAATCCTTATCACAAAAACTGAAAAACAAGTCAGTCTATAACAGTCTATAGGTAACAGGAACCTGATGTGATTGTGTTACAGCGATAGAAAACATTTTGAGAAAGACTGATATAAACCACCTTCCATCCAGTCCAGAGTGTAAATATCTCAGATATGGTTTAATCTATCTTTCATGTACAAATTAATCTCAAACACATCTTTTTGATCTCCAACACATCTTTTGATCCCTCCCTGCAGTTTTTGCTCTGCCGCAGCTCCATCATCTTATCCCGGATGGTGAAATCACTACGGTTAAGATCACACGGAGCGACCCCTGTGAACCATTGGCCATCAGCATCGTGGGGGGAAATGAGACTCCGCTTGTGCGTATACTGATCCAGGACATCTACAGAGAAGGCGTCATTGCCCGGGATGGAAGACTGCTGCCTGGAGACATGATCCTCAAGGTAGGTGTGTGTGTGTGTTTGTATGTGTGAGAGAGAATATAAAAAGAGCTGAGAAGGTGGGTGGGAGGTCTAAAATGACATAATTGTACAGTAGGTGTGAATACGAGGCTGGCATGTGTACTTGTGTTTGGCGTCATGTGCTTCGCCATCTGTTTGGCAAAGGGGTTGACAATATGGCATGAGAGAAAGATCTTCGTGTTTACATCTTTTTCTCGGTTGACTTGAGAGCTCCATAATTCGTAGCAGAAGAATTTTATACAATGTCTTTTTATCTCCTTGTGTGTACAGGTGAATGGTATCGACATCACCAATGTCCCGCACTGCTATGCACTTGCAGCTCTGAAGCGTCCCTGCATGCTGCTCAGGCTGACTGTGCTTCGTGAACAGCGCCATCGCTACCGTGCACATCACCACCACCACCACCATCACGTTCCTCAGCCGGGTGAGGTGCCCTACCCGGGCTCTGGCGGCAGCGTGAGGGACGACAGTCTGCATGTGGTGCTGGTGAAGGGAGCACCTGACGAGCAGCTGGGCATCAAGCTCGTGCGCCGGCCCGATGAACATGGCGTCTTCATCTTCCACTTGCTAGAAGGAGGTCTAGCAGCACAGGATGGGCGTCTGCGTATCAACGACCGTGTGCTTGCTATCAACGGGCATGACCTGCGCTACGGTGCTCCTGAGCATGCTGCTCTGCTCATACAGGTGGGCGTGGCATATCCAACATACACAATGTACAAAGGGAATCGAATCTTATGCGCATGTGACCTTTGCTTTGTGGCAAATTTGTTTCCAAACCACAAAATTTTGTCCTTCACTGATGTGTAACCTAGCGTTCCTCAGCAACAGACCTCACCTTTCCTTTATTCTTTTAGGCAATATGCTTTACATTCCTCAACATTACTCAGCATAATATCAAAGCACTGACGCAAGATATAATAAAGCTTCTCATAACATTCCCGTTTACTTCTGAGGCTTTCCAACCCACTCTAAATGCTGGTAGCTGAAATCCAGGAGGTTGTATGGCTAAACCATGTAGGTCTAATGTTCAGACAAGTCATTAATGCTGTGTGTTATATGTTGTAGGCGAGTGTGGAGCGAGTACACTTCATCGTGTCGAGACAGACTCACGTGCCGGCTCCGGATATACTACAGGAGGCACCATGGAACATGGAGGGACCTCCTCCTTACTCTGCCGTGGACATTGAGCAGTCACTGGTGGTGAGATACCTTACATACTAGAGTTAGTGTGTGAGTTTGTGTATGTACTGTATGATATGGCACTCATTTTATGTGGCAATTCATGCATCGCCGGCAATTCAAAGCGACAACGCTTTGTACATTTATAAATGTTTGCGTTTGAAGAAGTCAAATGTTGCAGTTCCTCTATAATCTGACAGGTGGTGCACTCTACACTATTCACACATTGGAAGGAATCACAGTATCCTGTGTAGCAGGAGTGAATTACTAGCCAAGTTTATTTAGAATTGTGACAAAATAGAAAGAATTGCCATACAAATTAAATCGACACCTACTGTACAGTAGGTATTGTGTAGTTATTATTGTATCGGGTGGTCCATGGTGATTTAGATTCCTAATATACTCTACATTGCCTTGCCTGCTACACACACATAGCTTCAAATAGTGACTGACGTTTCTTTGAGCTAGGAGAAACCCCTTGTTTAAAAAATATATATTCCTGTAATATTATGATGCAATAATAATACTCGTCATATTCCTGAGGAAACGTCTTCCCTCATCCTAAAAAAGGCTCAAACTCACAGCTTTCATCTTGTTATTCTATCACTCTCTCACTTACCCCGGTGCACACCCTGGTGTTCCTCTCACCTCTCTTTATCACATCTAATTCTGTTAGTCTAATGTGGGAGAATTTCTCCTTTCGTTTTCGCTCGCACTCAACAGCCACAGACGATCCCAAAGCACTGGGAGCAGATCTGGATCCCTCGGCCTATGCTTTCAGACTAAACATAGGTGACTTTTTTTTAATTAAACTTCTTTATTAAGTTAGCACTTATTTGCTGGGTTTGTTTCTTTTGGCTGGGCTCCAAGTCATCTGTGCTTTGGCAGCGGTCACTGATATCAGAATCAGGAGCCCCAGGAGAAAAGGCTAGCTCATTCATAACTAGCTTACACACACACACATACATACACACACCTCTTTGGTGTGACTGTGCTATACATGAGACACAAGGTGTCTGGGAAGTGTATATTTGGCAGAATAATCATGTATATATGTTATACAGTATATCTTTGTAAGTCATATACAGTACCTCTATGCCACCACACTCACTCTGAGGTGTCCTCTTTGCTAGGACTCATGCCAAAAGCCAGGGTGTTATGAGAAAACGGTGACCCTGCCTAAAGAGCCTAATGAATCACTGGGCATGACTGTGGCAGGAGGAATGAACAGCCGCGGCTGGGACTTGCCCGTCTATGTCACCAATATTGACCCCAATGGTGTGGTGGCGCGAGAAGGCTCGATCTGCAAAGGTGAGCATCTCTTGCACAATCTACACACCCTGCACAAGATACACCCCAAGTTTACCACAGATGGCTAAATTTAAGGAAAACTCCACTATAGGTTTCATTAAAGATATTTACAAATAAATATTAGTGATTAATGATTCTGGTGGTGATGTCTTGGTTGGTGCAGTATTTACACTATTTCTGTGAGAAAACCAGGTTTCACTGTTACCTCCAACAAATAAAACAATAAAAAGAGTTTCTTTTATCAGTCATCATTTTCCAGAAAAGTTTGTCATTGTAAACTCCAATGTATAAGCAAAGGTCGCAAAAAATATTGCAAACTCGGCTCAAGTAGTTTTTTTTTTTTACATTATGAGATGAGGAATACGGTAGTACATGTGTATTTGCATGAAATTTGCAATTCTACTAGTTTGTCTGCATCAACAGAGTACACAGATGAAGGACTAAAACTCTGGCACATCGATCTCTACAGGTACAAATAAGGTACTGATAAGGCAAATCGGCCATCTCCATAAGGTTTGTAATCAGACAAATGCATTAAGTTCTCCAAAACCTCCTGGTAGCTGACTACATTGATTTTGGACTTGATATAACAGAGTGGACCAACACCAGCAGATGACATGGAACCTCAAATCATCATCATTGACTCTGGAAACTTCCCACTAGACTTCAAACAACTTGGATTATATGTGCCTCTCAATTCTTCCTCCAGACTCTGGGACCTTGATTTCTAAATGAAATGTGACATTTAAGAAGACTTTGGACTACTGAACAACAGGCCTGTTCTTTTTCTACTTAGTCCAAGTAAGACATCGGACATCGCCTCTGGTTCAGGTGGGGCTTGATACCAGGAATGCAATGGTTGTAATTAATTTCCTGAAGATGTGGCTCTTGATGCACAGACTCTAGCCTCAACCCACTCCTTATGAAGCTCTCCTAAGTTCTTAAATCGACTTTGCTTAAACAATCTGCATAAGGCTGCAGTCATCACTGTTACTTCGGCAAATTTTCTTAATGCACGTTTTCCTGCCCATCAATTTGTCCATGAATATGTCCTGATACAACACTCTGCAAAAAATGCTGTATCTAGGAAGGAATAGAGGCCAGCTGTTTTAGCAATGACTTTCTGTGGCTTACACTCTTTGTGGGGGGTGTTGATGATCGTCTCCTGGCAGTCTCCTCAATGAATGTACTGAACTAGGTCGAGATGTACACAGTACTACTCCGTAGAGATAAAGTACTGTATAAAGCGCTCAAACGTTAAGCACTCAAGTGTCTAAACATCAAGTGTCCACATCTCTCAATGTGTTCTCTCAAGTGTCCATGTGTTCACCAAAAATGTTCAAGTATCAAGTATCCAAGTCTCAAATATTCAAGTGTAAAGTATCTGTGTCCAAATGTCAAGAGTCTAAGTGGCAGAGGGGAAGCTGAGGTAAAACCAATGATATTTGAAACCCAGTTTGTCCAGGCCTGTCGCCTGTTTAGCAGTCGAATGGCCTGCAGGATAAAGATGCCCTTTAGTTGGCTTCTACCTGATTATTTATTTTTAAATGTACTCTGCTGATCTAGATTGTTCATATACAGGAACAACATAAATAAAAACAACTTCTCCTATCAAAAATCTGGCAGAATATTTTAGTGTTTGTATGAAATGTGTGGAGATGAGCCAGCCTAAAATGTTACTGCACTGAGAATGACAAACAGCCTGGAGAGGACGAGAGCAGTCAGGAGAGTGAATTACAGTCCAGGACCCAAGGTCACAAGTGTGTGTGTGTGTATTTGACCTGGTATCTTAGTACAGTAGCTAACATTCCAAATGGCCAAACACTCAACCACGCATGCACACACACCTGGACAAATAATAATGGAAATGCAACATCATAAAAAAAAAAAGTTCTGTTAATAGTAGTTATTTGCACTCTGTGTGTGTGTTTGCTGACTTGGCAGTAGTCGCCTGAGCACTCCGAGACCAGCTCAGTGGTTATTAGGTACAGTATGTGCATTTTTTTAAGAAAACCACCTACCTGTCACCAAGGTGACCCGTTCACCACACAAACACACGCACACTTTTGAGCACACATAAGTAACAAAGATGCACCTGCTAATGCATATGCATGAGGATCATCAGATCCGCAAATTTATGCACTGCTCCACAACACACACACATTTGTCACATCAAGCAGAATACAAACCATGAATGTGTTCTCACACAAAACAACAAAAGTGTGTTTGATGAGTAGAAAAGGTCTGAATTGAACAAGGTTTTAAAAAAAGCTGTGTGTGTGTTGTACTTTAACTCAGTGACCCTTTGATCTTATCAAATCAAAGTGCCATATGGTATAAATGCACTCTTTATCTATCTGATTAAAACATCACCTGGCCTCATCAGGGTCTTCCAGCTAACTTCCCCTTAAATGAGACTCCGCTGTTGCTCGTGTCTCCCCAGGTGACATCCTGTTGAACGTGAATGGCATGGAGCTGACGGGTGTGACTCGAGGCGAGGCCGTGACTAACCTGAAGAACACCGCGTCCCCGGTGGTGCTGCGTGTGCTGGAGATGAGACTGCCTGACACGAGCTCTGTGGACTGCCTGCCCCCTGCTGCGACCTCACCATCCTCGCCTGGAGACATCAAAATGCCCCCGCCTAACGATGATTACTCACCCCTGTGGGTGTCCTGGCTTCAACTGCCCAGGTAAAGTACAGCAGAGTGGTGCAGTTGTTGCTCTGCTTTGTGTGCCCTTCATACCACAGTGCTGCAGAACTCTTGTTTCAGATTCAATTCTTTTCCGTCACTCTGCTGTTCTTATACTCTTAGGTTATGTCCTGCATTACGAAAGCTATTATCATAAGTATAGAATAGAGATTACGGATGTGGGTGATGTTCATTTAAAATTTATGTCACTGGAAGAGGTTTCAAGGCAGACGAGTTTCCTGGTCTCTTAGAAGCATGTACGACTTGTGTGTGTTTTTATAATAAACTCATCGAGACTTCAAGAGAGAAAGGAGACTGTTCCTAAGGGAGCGGTGCTACAATAACAATCAGTAATAACAGGAACTACAGTATCTTTCTTCCATGACAGTCCACATCATTCAACTCTGTTAAAAACATACAGTACAGTAATTTCATTTCAGGTGAATAATGTGTGCTGTACACAATGGATGGCCTACACATTCATAAAACCAATATTTACCTGATTATTTTTCCCTTAACAGCTCATTTGCTTATTTTATTGTTATTTATCACTTCTACACTAACAACTCTAAGTCTATTCTGCATTGTTATTATTCATAAAGAAATCTCACCTCTGTCCTCCATCTGCTTCGTTACCTCTATAGGACGACGGGAATTGTCATGAATAATAATTTGCCCTGATAAAAAGGCAGGGCAATTTTTAAAACAGCATAAATTAAAAAGGAGAAGAAGAAAAAAATGCTAATTGAGACCTCTATTCGTTCCTGGTCCGACTGTTAGAGTTTAAGTATAATTTATAATTAATTAATAAATTTAAGTATAATTTATTTTTTAAATGAGTTCAAGTCAAACCGGGGACTTGTGATGGAATGTTTTAGTAAATGAAGGCATAAATCTGATAAATATTGACATTAGAATGAGCTGAGGTGTGATTGGGTGTGATAAGATGGACTGTTTGTCCCCCGCAGGCACCTGTACAGCTGTAAGGACATTGTGTTGCGCAGGAGCACATCGGGGAGTTTAGGCTTCAGCATTGTAGGAGGTCAAGAGGAGCTCAACTGCAATCAGTCCTTCTTCATCCGCTCAATCGTCGAGGGAACGCCAGCGTACAACGATGGCAGAATAAGGTACAAGACACATCATCAGAATATTCTTGTTTCTCCATACCTTGTAAATAGTTAATGCTACTTATGAGGCCATAATGGACAAATTAGGTTGTAAATTTAGTATGTATTGTATATTTACAGAATTCTTTCTTTAATTTGGTCTTGCCCAAATTTCACGCACTCACTAGTGGTAACTCTACTCTAGGATCACGTGTTAGCATAAGACTAATAGGAAAACACTATTAGACGTCTTCTGCGTACATGCCATCACGGACAGCAGTGACTGACACTCTGATTGACCCTCCCACCCTGGCAACATGGCCGACTTTGTTCTTATGACAGTCAGCAACTGACGCCTTTGACTGAGATTTGAATTCTGGATATCTAATTGGAATTTCCAAAAATATTTCCATAAATCTTAAGCTTAAACTATTTCTTTCTCCAGGTGTGGAGACATCCTGCTGGAGGTGAATGGAAAGAGCACCTGGGGAATGACTCACACCGCTCTAGTGCGCCTGCTGAAGGAACTGAGGGGCCGCATCACTCTTACCATCGTCTCCTGGCCTGGAAGCCTGCTATAGGCCTGTGTTGCATAGGGGAAGGGCCTTATTTAAAAACAAACAAACAAACAAAAAAAGACCCTATGTTGGAGATTGGAGTGTCACATAGTCTCTGCCCGCAATGAACGGGCTTTTAGACATGGACTTCTTCCATGGTAGGCAAGGTGTATGAAATGGACTGGCGCCGTAGAACGCAGGGCAAGGTACAGTAAGGTGCTTTGGCCTCACCAAGGTGACATGGACCTCAGACTCTGAAGGTGGGGCGTGCGTGACAGACACATAAGAACTCAGCAAAGGTCTTGATGATACGATTGCCAGGATTTCATTGGCTGCCTGTCCACTTGAGAGGCGCCACCTTCGCCGACTTCATTTAGGAACAGGAAGCAGGCTCCTGCACATGCTGCATCTCTGAGGCCATATACTGTACATGAGGCAATGACGAAGAAGAATCACGGTCACATGTTATGAGGATATGATCTGTGTCATAAAGTGTATATAAAATACTCCTCTGTGGGCAATGTGCAAGCAATTTTTCAGAAGTGTATAACTGATGTGTGGTGGGAGAGAAAGGACTTCTGGGAGATTGGAGAGGCTGGGGAAGCCGACTCGGGTTTTAGAATGCGCGTTCAAGCATTTGTTCCCTGGTAACGTTAGTGCATTTGGGATGGGACGGGAAAAAGAATTAATACTACGGCGACTGTTTCTTTTATCTGTTTGTTTACCTCTCTTCTCTCTCTGTTCCTACTGTATGGCCTTTTTGGATATTGGCTTCGCTTCGTTCGTTCTGACAGTAATGCAATTTTTGCATTCATTGCAGACAGTAGGGTTTTGTTTGTCTGTGTTGTTTTTGGTATGTTTCAGATGCTGTTGCAAAGAAAATATATATCTTTGAGTATTATATAAAAAAAAAAAAACACAAAGAAAATTGTTAATACTGTAATGACTCTTTTAAAAATGATCCTAAAGTCTGGATCCGTAGGCATTGTTCCTGATATTGTTCTGTTTGTTTCAAAACTAATAATCGCTGCACTAACGGAGGAAATCATCTTCATGGGACATCACTACAGGATTTAAGTATTTCCTCTAAAATATACCTTTAAACACATTAGTGCCTATGGTTCCAGACTTTGAGGCACCCTGTATATACACACATATAAAATGTAAAGAGAGTTTGGCGGCCTTGCTGATTCTGTGTTTTCAGAGACACGAGACAGAAAAGACGGCACGCACACCTAACTTCTGTCATGTTTTCATGTCTGCAGGTCATCGTGAAAAGCCATGTTGTCTAGTGTCTCATGCTTGGGCTCGTGTAGCGTTCGGTATCTCATGATACTTTTGATTAAAATCAATAAAATTATTCTATAATGAAACCAGTGTCCCAGTCAAAAAATATATTTTATAATACTGTCTTCATACCGCAACAAAACCATGCTTTGGCACAACACAAATATGAATTCATCATCTTTTAACAATCCAAATTATTGTTTTTTTTTTCTTTTCACATCTTACAATAAATTAGCTTAAATTAAAATAAATGATTATGGTCAATGCCTTTGGCCTTGTCGTAAACTGGGTAATAAATAAATTTGTTTTGTAAACTAGTTCTCTTATGACAGCTTAAAATAAAAAAAGAAATGGTTTCATAACGAGTCTGGCGTTAACTTGGCTTAACCGAACTCATTACGTCTTCACGTCAGGATCAAATACAATCGAGACAACTCATTGAGATATACGCACTTTCCTGATTGGCTAGACGGTGGGTTAGTCAGTCAGTCGACTCGGTGTCTGTGCTGTCCTTGTTGCGTTTGTATCGGTGTCTACTGTGGCTCTCGGCATCGTCGCTGGAATACCTTTTCCGACTGCTACTGCTGAGAGAGAGAGACAGAGAGAGAGAGAGTAAAAGGTGATGGGTGATATTAGTGTGAGCAAATATAAATGTTAAGTGTAAGACAAAAAAAAAAAAAAAAAAAGTGTGTTTAACCTGTGTGAGGATTTATGCCGCTCGTTACGGTCCCGATGTCTCCTGTCACGATGCCGGTCTTCCCTTTCTCTTCCCTCTCTATCATGTTCCCGATATCTCTCTCTTCCCCGATCACTGTGGTCCCTGTGACGTGATGTACGCTCTCGGTCACTGCGTGCACACACCACACACGTTTTCATTACCTAAAAGCACAGCGTTACCCTTCAAAGGTTAGCTTATCAAGCAACCAAGGGGCATGGTGCTAACACAGCGATGGAGGGGTATAAATACTTAAAAGGGACAATTATTTTCTCTGTAGGAATGACTCTACTGAGGAGGCTTACCGTGTCGTATTTTTTTCTCTCAAATGTTAGAAAGAGCTGCAAGGGGTGTTGAAGTCAAACCGGGAATTTTGATTTAACACAGTAAAAACTCCCTTTATTTCTCTATATAATCTCCTGCTACACTAATGCACTTTCCCGAGCCATTCACTGGTGCTTGAATACCGTTAAGCAGGAAAGTTCTCTCTCCAAGTCGGAGCCATGATGAGACTGCCTGCGCTTCATGTCTGAAACGCTGGCCTCCCAAGAACTCCTTTACAAGTTATCCTAAAAAATTTTAAGGATCAGGAGTTTTGCATCTTCATTACGATATGGTGCTTAAAAAGTCTTCTGTAAGTCAATTGCTTTTACACCTTCATTCACCAGAAATGTTCCACAAGTCCCGGTTTGACTTGAACGCCTCTCGGATTTAACTACAAGCTGTTCCTAATGTCACAATTACAGCTCCGGGATAATAAGGAATTGCCACGATTCTGCTAGAACCGACAATGTAGGGGTGTTAACCTTCCAATTAACAAAAGCGCTGTTTATTTATATTCTGCCAATCATACATATATTCCTAATTTAGCCATACCAGACAGCAACACAGACAAGGCAAAAAAATGTATGCCCGAGTTGTTAATAAAAAAATAAAATAAAATAAAAAAATTCACCATAGTGATTGATTAACTCTCCCTTGTCTCTTGACACACGCTACAATGACCTCGTTCCATACTTTTGGTCATCCTGTTTTAAATAAACATTATTATCCAAGTGACCCAGTGGCCCAGGATGCAGATCATGTATTAAATAAATGTGATTATGGGACGCAGGCAGAGAGAGAGAGAGAGAGAGCGAGAGAGAGAGAAATACACACGCTGAATAATAAACAGCTGGGTCCATATAATACAATGTTATGAACTAGAATATGTTATTATCTTGCTGATGAAACCATTATGTACATCGTGCATGCACAAGTGTGTGTTTGTGTGTCTGTGTGTGTGTGTAAGAAACACATGGTACTGTATATGGATTCCTTTGATGTTGCAAATGCAATACCGCAGCACATGTACAGCACGTGTCCAAGGCTGCGCATGTACACACGCACATGAGGAAACAAACACACATACAGAACACATAGATGTGTGTGTATTCTGCAGGTGCATCATTGTATAAGAGCGTCTGAGAATTCATGTGCGAGCGTGTCCATGCTGGAGTGACAGAAGACAGAAACATCCTTACTGAATCAGAAAGATGAGTTCATGCACAAAGGACAAGTGTTCGCCAAATGTTCGACCAGCTGCTCAGGAGTGAAAGAGAGAGAAAGACAGAAAAAGAGATCAGAGGAAGTAACAGAGTAGCTGAGCTACGACTAAGATATGAGCTGAGAAATCATTTCCAGAACTTCCTTTTCTTTTCTCTCTCTCTCCAGAGGAAGAGTCTCTCCATGCTGAACACTCTGGTGCCTTAGGCGGTTTCATTCGATTGCAGGGAGCGGGACAGATTGTGAACAAGGTCTGAAGTGTGTTTGAGACGAACTGTGATCCGAGCGCTTGAACACCTTCAGAGAACGTTATAGTACAAACATTTTTAAATGTACAAGTGAACATCAAACCTCTGATATTTCACAGATCTGAGATGTAGTAGTTTCATTGCTATGGATGTTGCTTTACCCCACTTTATCATTTGAAAAAGAGAAATCACACACATGCACGACAATGTAAGACCGTACACCAGAGCATATCGAAATTCATAACAGCTGGACATGAAGGTACAGGTTAAAGAAATGTGTTAAATCCCTGATCCCAGGGACTCGGACCTTACCGGACCATACAGTACGTGTTGTGAGGCACATGAATATAGTCTAGTTTTATCATCGCACATTATGTGCATAACTGTTGTTTTTTGTCTTATGGTTAGTGATGCATGTTAATTCTGCACAGAACTATAGCAGAGAAGGCACACTGTATTTTGACGAGTATCTTAACAGGTGAATTTGTTAGTGATGCTGTCACACAAAGCCAGAGCATGAGGCCCCTCCTGTAGTTTTCCAATAAACTACAGCAGCAGCAGCAGGCAAAAACACGTGGGTAAAAGAACTGCTCAGCTCTCATTTTAGAGCACTTCATGCTTCATGGCGAGACCGATTTCCTTTTCCAGTAGGACGCAAAGAAGCTTTGATGCAGTAATGCATGCTAAAGGAACCCCAGTCAAGTATTGAGTGCATAAATTAACATAAAATTACAGAATTTTATATATTTATATATAAAAATCTGGTCTAGTCTGGTTTTATTACAAAAAAAAACTTTCAAGAATGTGCGAGACTCTCTCTCTCTCTCATTCTCCTTTTACTCTCTTACATATGGTCAGAAAAGCAGGCAATAATCTTCATGTTTATTTTATTCTTATCCAGTTTACTTTCTGTGTCCGTCTAACATGTGCCAAAAAACAACAGCCACTGCATATGAATCAGCCCTAACATCTGCCTGGCCATATCTATTTACTCTTTTACTTCATCACGTGTGCAGTCTGACTGTCCACATTGCTGACACCGTACTGCCATACTCGCCTGCTGCGCCTCGGAAACGAAGGCGTGTTCTCCTGATCTCGTCCTCTCTCCTGCTCTTTCTTCGGTTCTCGGTCCCGCTCGCGTTCCCGGGTCCTCTCTCTGTCCTTGCCCGGCACTCTCTCTTTGTCCTGGCAGCTGGAATACTTCCACAATTTGGCACGGTCACTCGAGCCTGGCCAGGGAGGCATATGGCCTACAGCGTGCGGATGCACACCTAAGGAGCAAAGTGGTGTATAAATAAAAGCGTAAAGTTCTATAGAGTCATAACGTATCTGCAACAGCTCAAGCTTATCACTTTATTTTCCTTTGAATTAAAAAGGCGCACAACACCTCATTAATCCTCTCTCTCTACACAGGCATCTCCAACAAGCATTTAGGACGACAATATGCACCATGAACTTTCATTCCTAGCTTTACACTCTCAGTATATAAAGCTAGGCAGCTAAGCTGATCACTGAACTGAGTAAAATAAAATGAGCAGTAAATGTTAGCGATATAAAGAGTAATCTTCTGTTCGGGAAAATTCTTATGAATGCCACATTTTAGTCTTTTTTGCAAAACCCTTTCCAATGGCACCCTGGTGGAGCTTGAGCCCGAACCGCCGGCATTCCGATGAGTAACTCGATGCCTTAACTCACTGGCCCTTCATGCTCATCTTGCTTCGTGCCATTTAGAGAAAAAGTGTCGAAATGACAACAACTCAATCCGAGCCATCAGCTGGAACCTGAATTGGAACAGAACACCTTTCAAAATGTTTAGCTCGAGGCACAGCTCAGACAGAAACGGGAGCAGTAGTGAAAATCTCCTGACCATCATGAGGAGTGTTACTGCAGTGTCGGATCAGCCGTATAAGCATTTCACTGCACATCATACTGTGTATGGTTGTACTGTATATGTGACAAATACAATTTGGATTTGATTTATTAAAAAAAACTGAGAAGCGAAACTGAAAAATCAAGGAGCAAAACTAAATGGACTGAATCGAGACTGAAAAATCTGAGGTAGGAAATTGAAAAAACAAGTCGCAAATCTGTAAACAGTCACGCAAAACTGAAAACCATTGAGTGAAACTGGAAATCTATGGTGGAAATGTGTAAAAAAAATATTGTAATTAACCATACTTTTTTGCCTTTGAGAGGTTTTTTTTTGTTTGCAAATATTTTTATCCACTTTTAACTAAGTTAGTTTTATTTCTATTTATATTATTTTATGTCTAAAAAAAGCTACTGAAAAGAACAATTTCTGTCATTTAACCAGAGGTGTCAAGTAACAAAGTACAAATACTTCGTTACCTTACTTTAGTAGACATTTTGGGTATCTATAATTTACTGGAGTAAATATTTTTCAGCCGACTTTTTACTTCTACTCCTTACATTTTTAAGCAATTATCTGTACTTTCTACTCCTTACATTTAAAAAATAGCCTCGTTACTCTATTTTTATGATCAGAACGCACAACCCCCCGGGTCGCAAGATAAGAACGCGCACAACGCCACCCCCCCCCCCGGTGGCATGATAAGAACGCGCATAACGCAAACGCCCCCCCGTCGCATGATCAGAAAGTGAGACCTTAATGCTTTTGTTGCCCCTCACGGTACTTTTACTTTTATACTTAAAGTAGTTTTGAAACCAGTACTTTTACACTTTTACTTAAGTAAAAAGCTTGGGTTGATACTTCAACTTCTAAAGAAGTATTTTTGAATCCTAGTATCTATACTTCTACTCAAGTAATGAATGTGAATACTTTTGACACCACTGCATTTAACCATGCTGTCTTGATTATTTCTGGATCTATTAAATTCACCTGCTGTTACACTCTCCATACATAAATCCTATAAACAATGAACCACTCGCTCCTGAGATATCGCGCTAATGGGAATCTCGGATAGACGGAAGAATAGAAATAACCAACACCTTCGCCACTTAGTGTATGATATATATAGCCACATTATATAAATAATTTTTCTCTACAGACACCCTCTGTGTGTGTGTGTGTGTGTGTGTGTGTGTGTGTGTGTGTGTGTGTGTGTGTGTGTGTGTGTGTGAGATCCAGGAACGCTGAATTCCCATGAGCCTCCAGTCGGACCACTACCGCGCAAACTGCACAAGAGTGTGATTTGTTCTTATGTGTGTGCCGGTAATCCCTACAAGTGTGTTCGTTGTGCAGTGTGTGTGTATGCGCTCCTTTTAGTTCAGTACTGTGCGATGTTCCAATTACAGTGCTCAGAAATGAATAGTTTCCCACCGTTTATTTGACCTTTGTTACATCCTTTAGGAAAGATTGCTTACTGTAGATACAGGCGTGACCTCACATACCGCCCCCCCCCACCCCCACCCCCACAGTCGTGTTTACACATTTCTGTTTTTGCGCCAAGAACAATGCTATAACCGTTCCATCAGCATAACTTCTCGGTTTCCCATCATTCCCTAATGCGAGACACAGCTCTAATAACATGATCTCGGCCATGATCCTTCTACCTCCTGATGGATCTGGTCATCAGCTAAAATTCTCAATTATTCTGTCATCAAGAAATAATTGACTTAATTTCTAATCTGCTCATTTTTACAGAGATTGATATGTGTGCATGTGAGGTAACCAATGGAAAACGGGTCATACACTGGGGTGTGTAGAAAGCTTGAAGGTGACGGTGCCACCTACCTGCAGGAAAGGGGTACAACGGGGCACAGAAGCCATCAAAGCTTCCTCCTGAATGAGCCCTGAAACAGTTTGACATACGAGTTATTAAACAGCAAAAAAAGAAAATGCCACAGACCTGGATATGAAATAAAGTCATTTCCTACCCTTTATGTCAGCCCGTTACACTCAGCAAAAGATAAAAAGAAAAATAAGAGTAATGAAAAAGTGGAGGGCTTTCAAAACATATCTGTTTTCTCAGTGTTCAAAAGCTTCGCTACAGTTCTGGCTCTCAATTTCACAAGCTTTTGATGTGTCTGGCATGCTGTCAAGCTGCAGTGCGTGCTCAATAACCTGACAGTGGTGTGTGCACGGGTGTTTGTGAGAAGGAGATAACTTTATAATGAAGACATGCTAAAGTCCGTGAAGAGGATTAGGCAGCCTGCCCTCCTTCCGACTGAAAGCTGGCTTGCCTTGGAGGGTGAAAGGTGAATGGGATTAGTATGGCAGTGCTTACAGTACATGTGTGTGTGTGTGTGCACTTATTCGTGAGTGGTCTCCTTGCAGACAGGTGTTATTTCAGGCACCAAATGCTGCGTTGCTATAAATAGAGCTGGAAGGGATGCTGCTGTGCTGTTCCTTCTCTGCATCCTCTCCTCCCCACTTCCTCCCTCCTTCAATGGCTCCATCCTCCTCTGCCTTTTAAAACTGTCCAATTTCATAATCTGCCTCTACCCCATTTGCTCCGCCGCGGTTATGCAGCGTTATGGTGCAATTGAGGAAAGGAGCAGCAGGAAACCCTGGAGGAGAGAGAGAGAGACGTCTGCACCGAGGATGATCGATGCTAACTGCCATCTCACTTCTCTTGAGGCCGTCCTTGATTAAAGCCGGCGTTGTTAATGCAACTGATCACCATGCAGCGCTGTCAGAATGATCCTGAGCAGAAGTTCTGTAACCTTGTGCTTCCTAAAATTATAAGGAAAATAAAGGTGGGATGGAAGTAGGTGTATAACTCTTTTCTTGAGGGTTTGGTCACTGTATGACACATTGCACTGTTTGACAAGTGTCCCAGAGATCTACCACTCCCAAATAAAATGCTTACTTAAGACGAGCGAATAAAAGAATGAACGAATAGATGCATTCACACGGTGTATCCAAAAGTATGAGGGTCAAAATTATGCGCAATCTGGCAATAGAAATTATTTCTTTTTATTTATGTCTTTTAAGAAAAGACAAATACATCATTTTTCAAAAATCCCTTACAGTACACTTTGTCAACAAACTTTCATATTCCCTCACTAAAAATGTTTTAGGATGAGCTGCGAGACAATGCACTAATGTCTTCACTTCTTCGTCAGAAGTGAATATTCTTCTTCGCAGGGCTGCTTTTCAAACAGGTGAAAGTCAGATGGGACGAGATCAGGACTACAGGAAGGATCCTTTAATACCTCAAAACATTGTTGAGTGTTTGCAGCGTGGGCAGAAATGTGCAGACCTGCATGGTCATGCAAGATCATGACGCCCTTGGATAGCCGTCCTCTGCGTTTAATATAAAAAGGTTAGGCAAAAGCTCTTCAAAAAGCATCTCATTGTTGGGAGCACGGTTGACCAATAAAGTTCCAATGCTGGCCCTTGAGAATCCCAGAAAACTGTAAGCATAAATTTTTCAGCTAATGGTTGACTTAACTTTTTCTTGCTTAATATAACCGGAGTGAGGATAATTTTTGACTCTTATATGAACAGCGGATTCGCAAGTGTTAACCTTGAACCGGCAGTTACAGACTAGGCTGCGCACTCCATGTGCATCAGTGTCCATTACCCTGTCGCTGGTTCACTTGGGTTGGATTACTTTTGGTAGGTCCTGACCACTACAGACCAGGAACATCCCACACAGGCTACTGTTTTGGAGTTGCTCTGACCCAGTCGTCTAGCCGTCACAATTTGGACCTTGTTACAGTAGCTATACTTACAATATCTTATGTGCAGCAAGTGAACATTTTGTCCCTGAAGTTGTTGTATTGGAAACAGAAAGAATGGGCAACGTAAGGATTTGATTGACTTTGACAAGGGCCAAAACCAACCAAAAGTGGGGCAAGGAATTCAAACCGGTAACCTGGTGACACCGTCATGGACAGTGAATGATGCATGTGGGGAGTAAAGGCTTGTCCATGTACTCCGATGCAATATAAGAGCTACAGTAGCTCTAATATTGTCGCTCTGGTCTTCATAGAAAGGTGCCAGAACACACAGGTCATTGCTGTTTCAGTGACACAAGTGGGGGGAGCATCTTTCCAGTGCTAGATGAGGCCTCTGTGTATCAGACTTGTTTTTCCAGCACATCCCCTGGACACTTGATCGGTTGGAGAACTGGAGAATTCGGAGGCTGGATTGACAACTCTTTTCCTGCTAAGCCCCATACACAGCAAGTGGTGATGCACTGGGTGTTCTGGTGCCTTTCTATCATAGCCAGCATTGACTTTTTCAGCAATTTTTGCTACAGTATTGGCTTTCCTGTGGGATTGGACCAGGCAGACTGGTCTTTGCTCCAAATATACATAAATAAACCTCTGGTACCCATGATCCTGTCACCAGTTTACTGGTATATAGTTAATAATCAGTGTAATCAGTGTTACTAATGCCTCTTTTCCACTGCATAGTACGGCACGACACGGTTCAGTTCAACTCACTTCGGTTCGGCTCAGTTTGCGCTTCCACTGCAGTTTAGTAACGCTTTAGCGTGGGCGGGATTATTCACGTGTCATTATAGTTGCGGCGCCTCTACTGCCGTGATGTCATCGTAAACGCGCCACAAACAAACACACAACAATGGAGCATATCGACGGCATGGTGTTCTTCATTCTCGGCATGTGGATGTTTTTAACAGCGAGACGAAGGAGTTTGTTTCAAAAGAGGCTGATGGCAGCCAAAGAAAATTTTTGGTTAATACAAAAAGGTGCGTCCGATCCTTCTCTGGCTGTTCTAAATATAGCGGTTCTGTTGTGTCTCGTGTCGCAAGCTCAGTGACGCAGTAATGACGATTTTCACGTTTTGGTAACGGTTCGGCGCGCTTGGAACCTCGGCTGAGGTGGTGTTAAAAAAAAGACCAGGTACCAGGTACTGTTCCCAGTGGAAAACCCCCCAAAAGTGAGCTGAACTGAACCGTGTCGTGCCGTAATATGCAGTGGAAAAGCGCCATTAATTCCCCTGATGGTGGTGTTCGTGTTCTGACTGATTGGTATACAGTAAGTATGAATAAACAGCTATGGACACAGATATCCTACAAACTGTACTACCAAACGAGACGGTATTTTCTCAAGCCCGCTCTCAAAACAAATTCAGTCAGTGACTATTCTGAGCGGTCATATTCACCCAGCAATCAGATCCTCCTTATTCGGGTTGTGGTACGATTCTAAATCCGAATAGAGCAGTTATGTAAGGGGATCCGCACAGGCTCCCGTCATGTGCACCCAAGGATCCCGACGGACCACAACCCCCCTAAACAAACACACCCTGCCTTGTCCTTGACTTCAGGGGTTCCTCTGGCCCCTCCACGCTTATAACTGCCTGCACTGCGGGCTCTTCTACCAGTACACGCGTGTGTCTAAGAGAGAGAGGCAGAAAAACAAGACAGGCTTTTTCAAAGCCATGCTAGGACAGGAAGTGATTCATAAATTATACAGTCTCTGGTTGGCAGTGTTCAGTCTAACGGAAACTCCACAGAGGATGTTTGGACTTGGCAGGGAGCACGGGATGTGAGAAGAACCATTCTTTAAATGAAAAACGAAAGGGAGAACAAAAATAATTCAGAGTGCTGGAAATGGTGAAAAGAGCTAGAAAGCAGATAGGGTGATTTGGGGGGAAAAAAAAATAACATAAAAAGGGATGTGGCCTGCAGATGTGGCCTGAACCGAATCAAAGGTTTTTCTTGGTGCAAAATCAAAGAAGTCAACTTTCACTATTGCATCCAGTTGCTCTGAATGCAATTACGATCCAGAGGTTTTTACAATTACTTCACATTTGAAGTGTTTTGGAGCTAGTCCATCTCACCCGTATGGAATAAAAGACTATGAGACAATGATGCATAAACATTAACACTAGTACTATATGTACTTGACTAGAATTTAACTATACAAGTGCACAAATACAACTCCAAATAGGAGCCTCAACTGCAATATGAAGTGACTCCGGTACGCATATCTTTGCGTGGAGGAGATGATTGACGATTTGTTTGTCTTCTAGACGAAGGAGAAAACATCCCAACAATTTAGGGACTGAAGGGAGGAAGAAGCAAGGGGGTGGCGAGTTCTAGAAACTGATAAACAGGAGGCTCAGGCCACAAACACAGCCACCCAGTTTGTCTTCTCTCGCTGCCATATTTGGGCCGGTTCACTGCAGTGCGCTCCGGAACAGAGCTCAGCACCTGGTTCAACCGGTGGAAGATAAACCGTGATGCTTTCTAGTTCCGGCAAACCCAAACATGTTGATACGGACACTAAACTAACACATACCCTCAACACCACTCATTGCATGACTGCAAAAAAAAAAAAAAAAAAAAAAAAGATTATTTCAAGCTTCACTCACATTAGTAATAATGCCTATAAGGTTTATTTTACAAGAGTTACTTTACTTTACTGAGTGGACGAGAGGCTTTCCATGAGTGATAATGGATGGTAAAAGCACCTGGACGTTAAACTACACGTACGTACCACTCAGTGTCCTACAATAGTTAATTACACCAACTGTCGGTCGTGGGAAGGGGTGAAAGTAGTTCTGCACGGTGTTTAAAGCAAGTGGGTTGCCCAGGGGACACTGGGTGCAAGATGGGTGCCTCGCTACATGCGTCTCCCTCCCCTACCATCACTCATTAACAGGAACATCTGGACTCATCAGGCCACATGACCTTTTTCTATTGCTCCAAAGCCTTTTTTTTCTGATGAGTCTCAATAACACATAGCTTTCTTATGACAGCACAGCTGTTTAGTCCCGATCCTATGAATTCTCATCACAGTGTGTGTGTGGAATAGGGTTGGGTATTGTTTTTTTTTTTTTTTCGATACCGGTGCCAAATCGATACTTTGAAAACGGTACCGGTGCCAAAACGGTGCCTGAACCGATACTTTTAAGCCACAAAATTATAGTGGATGACTCAAGAATGAATTTTTATTGAACAAAAAAAATTTTATGCTTAAAATTGAACAATATATTAAAAGTTTAAAGTATATATGAATATGTAAGCTTCAAATTTTAGCAATTCTTTTGCAGAAATTTCACCATATTTGCCTTTTCTGTCAAAATACGACTCCTTTCCTGACTTATTGCCCTGCACAGGACATGTATGCAAGATTTGCATTTTGTTATTAACATTACATTATCCTACTACTAACCTGCGGAAAGTCTGCTGTCGGCATCATAATCGGTGACTCCTTTTTGCTACAGTTGGTGTGACTGGGGCTGAGGGTCGTCCACACTGATAGCGCCAGCTGTTGTCCACAAGCTGTTAAACACGGTGCCTCCCTCTGCTTTTAACTTTATTCCGTGTATTTATTCTGCTTTTAACTTTATTCCGTCTGCCCTCGAATGTTTCATTAGATTTGACGTGTTTCCGCCTTTACACGCAACTGCTGTAAAACATTTGCTGCACGTCGTGGTGCCAGAATCCTTTCTTGTGAAATACAGCCACACTTTCGACCGTTTAGTTTTAGGCATTTTAACGAAGGTTGTTTAATTTAGCATGCTAAGCTATTGGTAGACCACCTGCTGCCATCAGAGCGAGTGTAACGTTAGTTACTGCATTCATGCGCATGTCGGATGGTTTCTCATTTCCGGATGATTTGTGCTTTTAATTTTTTTATTTAATCTAATAAACTATTAATCTACAAAAATATATGAATCTAGAGAACAAATATTTCAATCGACAGTTCAGGCATTTAAGTGGCACCGAAATGAGGCACCGAAACTCGCGTTCTGTTTCGGTCCGGTACATACCGGTTCTATAGGTACCGGTGCCGTATTGGCACCGGTGTTCGGTACCCAACCCTAGTGTGGAAATGCTTTACTTCCACTATTAATCATTGCATCATACATCATAAAAACACAGTAGTAATCAGAGCTATTTCAGTTTAAGTGATCTCTGATCATGCTCATTCATGATTCATTCCAACCACATTTATTAAATAATAATAATAATAATAATAATAATAATAATAATAAAAATAATAATAATATGTTGGATGGTTTTTGGCCAGATATCTCACACCCTCAGTCACAAATAAAACTCTGCTACATAGTGAACACTGCATATAAGGGGAGAGAAAATGATCCTTCACTCTTCCACAAGGTCAGAGATTATTGCTCTATAACCCCATCGCTCAATCTTGCCAGAGCCAATTACATACAACTCTCATCTGCTGCCACCATCACTTTGTCGTTTAATTCTATTCTGTCTCTCTCTGCTTTATTTTCTCTCTCTCTCCCTTATTCTGTCTCAAACTTTCAGTTTCTCGCTCTTTCCCTGTCGAGATTTCTTGCCTGTGCAAGCTTCTGCTGTCAGCCTAACAGACGCATACAGACACATTGGCTCTGCTCTGTCTGTTTGCTCTCATCAAACTTCCGTCCCTGCTCTTGCACACACACACACACACACACACAGTACTGTTCAAAAGTTTTGGGTCACTTACAAATTTCTTTGTTTTTGTTTAGTGATTTATTTTCTACATTCTACAACAATATTGGGGATTTCAAAACTATAAAATAACACATATGGAATTAGGTAATTACGTAACAACAAGAAAAACACCAGTTAGTTGTTATTTTAAGACACAGAGGTCGGCCTTTCTGTAATAGTTCTTGCAAGAACAGTATTTGCAAAATCCGTCAAGCACCATAATGAAACTGGCTCTCACGAAGGCCGTCCCGGGAGGGCGAGACCAAAACGCTTTGAATGTTTACTCTTGGTCAGAGCTCTGGGTTTCACCTGTTCTCAAAAAAGGATAAACCAACATGAAGACCAAAGAGCTGTCTATGGGAGAAAGAAAAGGCATTCTGAAGCAGAGTAAAAACAAAGGGATAATCACTTATAGCTATTGCATAATCATTGTACAGAGCTAAAACAACAATATGGACACCCCTGAAATAGAAAGAAAGAAACCTCTGATGTACAGCCAAAGAAAATAGCAGCAGAGACAGAAGCAATGTAACAGCTGTGAAGAAAACCCCCAAAACAACACAGTCAATGACATTGACAAGATCCTCCACGTGAAGGTATAAAGGTGTCATAATCCACCGCTCAAAGACGACTTCAACAGAGCTACAGTATAGATGCCAGACCACAAGATGCAAACCACTCGTCAACAGTTCAACAGAATCAAAACCCAAACTGGAAAATGCAAATAAATACCAATAAACCCACAAACGTTCTGGAACCGTGATGAACGTCTACCAAAGTGATAGAAAGGCCAAGAGAAAGGATCTGCTTGTGATCCAAAACACATAGGCTCATGGGTGAAGCCTGATTGAGATCATGTCCAAGTGCTTGGACTTAGAGTATGTGGCTGCTTCTAGAACATCCACACTCCTGAGCTCCACAAGTTTGGGCCATAAAGGAGTTCCTGTGAGGCCAGGGTTTCAGAGTTGAAGCAGGCAGTCCATACATGCCATACTGAGAAAATTTTTTACCTCGACGATATCCAAGCAATAGCGAAACGCTATCAAAAGTCCTGGTTTGACTTGAACGCCCCTTGTACTGTAATTAGGAGGAATGTCATCATGCAGCAGGACAATAACCCAAAACACAATAAAAGGACCTCATCATCAGGTCTGCTACCAAAAAAAGGGTGACACTTACCTGCCTGATGTAAAGGGAGAAGGAACTTCAGGAGGGAATGGAAAACCTGAGTAAACACACACACACACACACACTCATGCAAATCACTACAAGACAGAACAGTGTACAATAACATGAAGATAAATAAATAAGTAAATGCTAACCAGGAGGTGGGGTGCTCATAGACAGTCCTGTGAGTAGAGCACAAAGATAGAGTCACACACTCACTGTATTTTCATATACCAAGTCGGACACTTACACACTCTACACACACTGCTACATACTGTAGGGGGTAACTCATGTACAAACCGGATTCCAAAAACGTTGGGACACTAAACAAATTGTGAATAAAAACTGAATGCAATGATGTGGAGATGGCAAATGTCAATATTTTATTCAGAATAGAACATAGATGACAGATCAAAAGTTTAATCCGAGAAAATGTATCATTTTAAAGGAAAAATATGTTGATTCCAAATTTCACGGTGTCAACAAATCCCAAAAAAGTTGGGACAAGTAGCAATAAGAGGCAGAAAAAAGTAAATTTGAGCATAACGAAGAGCTGGAAGACCAATTAACAGTAATTAGGTTAATTGGCAACATGATTGGGTATAAAAAGAGCTTCTCAGAGTGGCAGTGTCTCTCAGAAGCCAAGATGGGTAGAGGATCACCAATTCCCACAATGTTGCGCAGAAAGATAGTGGAGCAATATCAGAAAGGTGTTACCCAGCGAAAAATTGCAAAGACTTTGCAGTTATCATCATCAACTGTGCATAATATCATCCGAAGATTCAGAGAATCTGGAACAATCTCTGTGCGTAAGGGTCAAGGGCGTAAAACCATACTGGATGCCCGTGATCTCCGGGCCCTTAAACGACACTGCACCACAAACAGGAATGCTACTGTAAAGGAAATCACAGAATGGGCTCAGGAATACTTCCAGAAACCATTGTCAGTGAACACAATCCACCGTGCCATCCGCCGTTGTCAGCTGAAACTCTATAGTGCAAAGAAGAAGCCATTTCTAAGCAAGATCCACAAGCACAGGCGTTTTCATTGGTCCAGGGATCATTTAAAATGGAGTGTGGCAAAATGGAAGACTGTTCTGTGGTCAGACGAGTCACGATTCGAAGTTCTTGTTGGAAATGTGGGACGCCATGTCATCCGGACCAAAGAGGACAAGGACAACCCAAGTTGTTATCAACGCTCAGTTCAGAAGCCTGCATCTCTGATGGTATGGGGTTGCATGAGTGCGTGTGGCATGGGCAGCTTGCATGTCTGGAAAGGCACCATCAATGCAGAAAAATATATTCAGGTTCTAGAACAACATCTAGTCATCTCTTTCAGGGAAGACCCTGCATTTTTCAACAAGATAATGCCAGACCACATTCTGCATCAATCACAACATCATGGCTGCGTAGGAGAAGGATCCGGGTACTGAAATGGCCAGTCTGCAGTCCAGATCTTTCCCCTATAGAGAACATTTGGCGCATCATAAAGAGGAAGGTGCGACAAAGAAGGCCCGAGACGATTGAACAGTTAGAGGCCTGTATTAGACAAGAATGGGAGAGCATTCCTACTTCTAAACTTGAGAAACTGGTCTCCTCGGTCCCCAGACGTCTGTTGAGTGTTGTAAGAAGAAGGGGAGACGCCACACAGTGGTGAAAATGGCCTTGTCCCAACTTTTTTGGGATTTGTTGACACCATGACATTTTGATTCACCATGTTTTTCCCTTAAAATGATACATTTTCTCAGTTTAAACTTTTGTTCCGTGATTTATGTTCTATTCTGAATAAAATATTGACATTTGCCATCTCCACATCATTGCATTCAGTTTTTATTCACAATTTGTTTAGTGTCCCAACTTTTTTGGAATCCGGTTTGTAGAATACAGAGGAATTAAGCTATATAGACCTTTTTCCGTTCTCAGATCATGATATACTTCATCAATGCAATTGTATTGCGGGGAAAGCCCGTCAGGGAAGGACAAAAAGTTGAAATGGGGCACAATGATTACATCTGTGCGTGTCTGTGTGTGTGTGTGTGCTTTAGTGTGCGTCTGCCCGACTGACCGTGACCTTATCCGCGTTTAAACATTTAAGCGAACTTCCAATTCCAGCTCGTTCAGCAGATCACCCAGGTTCTAACCTTTACTGACACGGCATGGTCCTGAGCACCAAATGGGCCCTTGTAAAGTCAACTCCCAATTCTCAAAACACACACACGCACACAACACACATCTGGGCAGCATGCATCCTTGTTTTTCCAGCACAGCCCCCTGATGAGAGTCAAGCTTAGAATGAAAGCTTGTCAACATCACTAAAGGAGAGAGGTCTGAGGAACGCCCAAAGTGAAATAATTCCTCACAGAAAATAACATCATAACTGCAAATCATAATAAAAATCATTCCCACAATGCTGAGAAGTTTTTTATTATTATTTTTGAACAAACATTTCAGGTCGGATTTATGTCTGCGTGTAATTGTGTGCAGCCAAGTGTGTGTGTGCACAACAAGGGCTAGATGGGTTGCGTGCGGCGACATATTTGGCAGCGTATAAGAAAGCTAATGGCTAAGCTTGATTGTGGTTGCGTGCATGTCCTCTCCCCCCCCCCCCCCCATTCTCCTCGCCCCACCTTTCATCCTCTCCCTCTTTCGTTTTAATCATCAGTAAAGCTGACTGAGACGACGACTTGTTTACAAACCTGAGTACTTACAGACTTAAGGGAAGATTAAATGCTGAACAAGATAGTGAGTGAGAAATCTTATACGAGACAAGTTGAACCTGGTTTAAGGTTAAAGGTTAAACCTGTGACAAATAGCAACTGGATAAAACTAAATATATTCAAGATGTTTTTACTTGCCAATATATTTTCTGCAGTGTATTTAGTTTAAACTGATATAACCATCACTCACTTACCCATTCTATTTACCACTTATCCTGGAGCCTATCCAATGGGCCTTGGTGCAGTGGGTGAGAGGTCTGAGGAACGCCCAAAGTGAAATAATTCCTCACAGAAAATAACATCATAACTGCAAATCATAATAAAAATCATTCCCACAATGCTGAGAAGTTTTTTTTTAATTATTATTTTTGAACTTTTTGAACAAACATTTCAGGTCGGGTCCATACCCATGGAGGAAACCCACCAGGCGCAGGGAGAACATGCAAACTCCATGCACATGGACCTGAAGTGGGACTCGAAACCTCAACCCTGGAGATGTGAGGATATAGTGCTAACCATAAAGTCACCGTGCCACCCAGTTAGACTAATGATGGAAGAAAAATGATAGATCTACAAAAGGGGGTAGGGCTTTTTCATATTTAGCTCCAAAGCTTTGGAATAGCCTTCCAGACAGTGTTCGGGGAGCAGACACGGTTTCTCAGTTCAAAAGTAGACTCAAGACGCATCTTTTTAATCTGGCATACACATAACTCATCCCATAATCTCATACTCCAGTACACCTATACCGAATGGCAACTACACTAATTCTCCCCATCTGTTCTGTATTTCTCTACCCATCCCGAGGCATCGGGAGATTTTGCCAGCTTCAGTAGACAAAGGCCGACCCTGCGAGGTTCCTGAGGCGTCCAGAGAAGGAGCAGCTCCAGCTGGATTCAGCTTTATGATGGTTTGGAGCTACACATGCTGCTCCTGTGCTTCCAGTGATCCAGACCTCATCTGCCCTCTGCACCTACTGACTCGTCCCTATGCTGAACTGGTCTTCATGTCAATTTAAATAATTTCTGTCATATTGAATTTTCACCTGCACAACACACAAGATGTTATATCATTTCTATCTGTTATCACCCAAATGAGGATGGGTTCCCTGTTGAGTCTGGTTCCTCTCAAGGTTTCTTCCTAATGCCATCTCAGGGAGTTTTTCCTTGCCACCGTCGCCGTCACCCTTGGCTTGCTTATCAGAGAAATTTCATTCATTCGTCTCATTATTATTATCTACACATTTTTCTCACACATCCACACTTCCAATTATTTTCTTTTCTATAATTATTATTATTATTATGATTATTTATTTTATTTTTTTTGTTAATTATTTTTTTGTTAAATTTCTTTAATTTTTGTGAAGCTGCTTTGAGACAATGACCATTGTTAAAAGCGCTATATAAATAAAATTGAATTGAATTGAATTGAATAGATGTTGTGAAGATTGACAAATATTAAGAAAAAATTACTGCAGTGATTAATATGATTCAGTCTGCAATAAGTTATTTAAGCCTAACCGGCGGAGTAAATAGCTTCTAACTTTTTAAACAACCATGTCAGAAGGCGTAGTTTACGATTAATAATGTTAACATATTACTGTATGTTTCTGAAAGCTCAAATCATCATCCGGTTTCCAAGCAACGAAAACAACTAAGGAGATTCCTGAAATTGGAATCAGGTTAAGAACTCTCCTAAAAATTGATTATGATTAGAGATCACTTGAACATTTGGTGAAGAAAAACAGACAGAGCACTATCCACTCCTTCCGCTTGCATGAGTACACAGACACCCACGAGAGAGTCATAGTTGATGGGAGGGCACCAAATGCATCCCATCCTTCCCATCTGAGAGAGCTTGGCCAATCCACTCACTCTAGGCTTCTGGCTGCAGAAGGTTACAGCATCACCTGGGATTCAAACTCAGGATCTCAGGATGATGAGGCAAGCTCGTTACTTCTGCGCAACTCGAGGGCCAAAATTAGACCTACAGTATGTTTAAATACTGTAATACCATACAGTGTACGGTACACAGAATGTGACAAGAACATGAGTAGGATGTGAACTCTAAGGTTGGGCCATTTTACAACAATGATTAACGTCTAACTGACCAATCAAAAAACTTTAATCATTATATCAATTTCTGATATTTTCCAGTCTGTTTAACCCTGTGAGACCCAAATATAGAAAAAAAAAAATGAGCAAAATTTTTTTTGACCTCTCAGATATTGTCTTAGGAGGTCTCTGATGTAGTAATTAAAGATTTTTCACATTTTAGAGAGGGTCCAGAAAGGGTCCAGAGAGGGCCCAGAAATTTAGAGAAATGTTGTAATATTGCAACGTTGGGCCTAGTTGTGAGCAGAATTCTGTATTTGTTCTCACTTTGTCTGAACAGGTATACAGAACATTTAAGCATTCATTTGCAGGGTTGTTCACTTACAGTACGTAGCCCCATAGCAGTACTGTATATATCATAAGTAATAATTAAACAACAATCAATTTTTTAAGAATAAGCATTTACTCATAAAAATATTTGGAAAAAATTATTTGGTCACATTCAGCGTGGTTTGAATGAAGTCTGTGTTTACTTGCAGTGATAGTCCCTAAGACAGTTCTTTTCACGTCTTTGCGTACATCCAGTTTAGCGATGGTCTGAGTTTCCAGAGTTTGTCCTTTTCCATCTCTGACACATTTAAGTTGTTAATGAAGTGTAATGAAGTCAACAGAGATTGGAATCTGTTGTGGGACATCACATCACATCAGAAACAGGGGTGTACCGTGTGTCTGTCTCCCAATACATACGGACTCCAGACATTTGCATTAGGCCCATCTTCAGGTACATGCCAAGCATCTTCTCAATTTCCTTATTATTGGTGTTCACAGATGGTCCATTTTTTTATTTTGCAAGCTGTACTCATTTGTGTTTCAGAGTCTCAATCATATCTTCTGTCACAAACCTTTAAAAGTACTCCAGTGGGATGAGAAGGGACGTGGCATCATTGGTGATTTCTGAATCATAAAAATCAGTATTGGGACTGACAAACTCCTTTTTGGAGCGAAACCTGTCACGGGCCACGGTGTGTTTTTTTTGGTTGAGGCTTGATGTCCACATCATCATTGGCTGGGCAGTCAATGGATTTGTGGTTTTCTTTGTCCATTTCACCTGCATCTTCATTCTCTGAGTCACTTGCATCAGTGTAATCTGAGTCCATTTCAAAATCGCTCTCTCCATTTTGGACTGCAGCAATCACATCCTGCACACTGAATAGATTACCTTTCTGTACTGGTGGCATTCTGAAACTGAAAAAGATTGGAAAAATTTAAATAAATATGTGAATAACACATCTACAAATCTTATATTGTAGCAGATACCCAGGGTGGTAGACCACATGTCAAGGGTGGAGATCTAAGTATTATCCAGAGGTGGAAAGTAACGAATTACATTTACTCTCGTTACTGTAATTGAGTAGCTTTGTGTATTTCTACTTTTTAAAGTAGTTTTAAAAATCTGTAATTTTACTTAAGTACGTTTTTGTTTGAAGTATTGTAATTTGCTACATTTTAAATCATATTCGCTATTGAGTAAAAATAAATGAATGAAAATGCTAAAATAATAAATTAATAAAAATATTATGCTTTGTACAGTATAAATGCTCCGTTGCGCCGCGTGTGTGTATCATGTCCTGGTCGCGCGCCGCTCCAGACTCCACTCCAGGTTTTCTGACATCGGCATCTCCCTGACCTTCCACACGGTCGCTTCCGCCCTGAGTGACGTCATCGACTAGCGCGAACATATATAAACCGGAGAGAGACGCGGGAAAGATGAAAGAGGTTGTGATTTTGGCGTTTTGATATTTGGTTGTGTATTCAGGTTTTGACTTTTTGCCTCCAATTGACTTTGATTATTGCTTTGTCCCTTTGGTTTCGTTGGTCTTTGTATATATTTGTAGATAATTTCACTGTTTTTGGTTTAGGGAGTCCGGGAAGGTACCTGTATTTTTGTTTGTGTGTATGTCAAGCTTCTAAATATAAATACCATTTTGTTTATTATTTTGGCCTGGGTCCACCCTGAATCTGATCCTCCTACTCCTCCTGGGGGGTGTGTGTGTGTGTGTGTTGTGTGTGTGTGTGTGTGTGTGTGTGTATACAGACCTCATTATTTCATCAGTTAATGATTGGATATAGTTCTTTCTGCCATATACCACCATTTCCATACAGTTTAAAATAGAACCCTGAACCATTCTTTTGCTGTATGACCCTAGACTGGGACGTAACACCATATTTAAGTGACCACTTTGATTTTCGAGCACAAAAAGACAACAGCTTTATTATGCAAAGGTGTTCCTTCAGTTAAAAACAACTAGTTTGAGATTTATATCTGCTCATCTTTTTTGAACTACGCTAGAATGCCTCATCCCACCCCCGCTGTTATAAAAATAAAAAAGTAACTCAGTAACTTTTACTCTGAGTAAATTTTTTAATGAGCTACTTTTTACTTGAGTAGATTTTTTATAATGGTAACTTTACTTGTACTTAAGTAAAATTTCACTGAAGTAACAGTACTTGTACTTGAGTACAAAATTTTATTACTCTTTCCACCTCTGGTATTATCCATCAAAGTATCAGAATTTCAATGCAAATGCTAATCAAAATTCCACTAGATTCAAACAATACTGTGGCCTGTTATGCTCTCTACTTATAATACTAAAAGACATGCATCCCCCCTAGAGCACTAACAGGTTCACATTCAAACCTGTCCCTGAACAATGCAACAGGCTACTACTCTGACCCAACCTTATAGAATTACGACATAGACATAATAAGCTCTGAATCAAATTTGATTAATGTTTTCTAAAATAACTATATATGTATTTGTTCTAGACATTGTAATAAACAAAAATATTTAAGGAATTTTACTTACTTAAATCTTGACAAATCCAGTCATGCAAAAAACGGAGATCCGCTCAAAGCGAAGTTTGTAGGTAGAGTAAGTTCATGGCAAGATGAAGACCTATAAACACTTTCTATCCAATAGCATTGTGAGGACAAACAATAGGACCCATTAAATATGTCAATGTGGTTTTGAGAAAAAAAAACATTTCCTGGCCTTTTTTTTTTTAGAATTGTTAAAAGTGATGATGTAATTCTGCAACAGTGGGCTTTACAGGGTTAAAGAGAGTATCAGCTTGGTGTATGATGACATCTGACCCATCGGAATTCTCATGTTGTGCAATAATGCTGAACAAATCTGTCTCTAGTCGATTTTTTCAATATTTCCGGTTGTGTAAAAAAACTCGACTGGGATGTTGTGAAAAACTAAGACTGGATTTCTTTAGCCTGGTTGTGTGTAA
The DNA here is from genome assembly GCA_030522415.1 of Channallabes apus. Lineage (NCBI taxonomy): Eukaryota > Metazoa > Chordata > Actinopteri > Siluriformes > Clariidae > Channallabes > Channallabes apus. Next base: position 19,221,726 of record CM060128.1, read on the forward strand.
ATGTTTGTGCTTCAATCGCATACTTCCAGATCTACAGATCCTGCAGCATCCTCGTTAGCAACAGATTTGGTGAATTATGCACGTTAGACTGCGGCGCGGACATCAAGCGGACATGATACTGAACTGAGTACTTGGTATTAAACAAGGGGCATTATGGAACGTTTTATTTCACTCTCTTAATGCAGGTTGCTGCTGTATACAGAGGCACCAACGCATTTTGTATATCACAAACTCCCTTTGCATTTCACTCCTCTTGCAAATGTGCTGATTCAGTGTCTATGTAAATAAGCTCCTGTTAAGCCACACCCCCCCAGAGAACAAAAAGCTGAGCAACATGCCGGAAGAAGGTGTCTTGTATGAGGTCATAATACTGTAGGGAGGAAATCTAATTGGTTTGTTTAAGTCTCAGCCAATACATAAAAAAGGACTATTGCTGGTGGATTCAAGTATTAATGGGTCAGTTTGTTACTTACAATATATTCCTTCTTTTTCAATTATTTCTAAACACTAAATGGTTGCAAGTAAATGGTCACTTAAAACTGTACACACAACACCACTTGCATATTACAGCTGAACTCCACAGGTTGTTATTTCCATATCTCCCGTACTGGACTGACCTCGCTCTTAGCCATTTCCACATGTTTGGGCAATTAAAGGAGTTCCTGGGAGGTTGGCGTTTCAGAGGTGGAGCAGGCAGTCCTGTTCATGGCTCGGGCGTGAAACTTCATCGTATCTGAGCACCAGTCAAACACTGGGATAATTGCGTTAGTGTAGCAGGGCATTATTACATAGAGAATTGAAGGTCGTTTTTATGCTCATGATTGTGTTTGTTATTCTGCACAATCAGAATTCCCCGAATACAAAGGTACTGTTCCTCTGCTTGATATTTCTACAGTGTGCCATGTTTTGATTGCAATCATTAATTGTGAAATCGGTCCAGATTGCTGTCATTTCGTGCCATCTGTTCATTAACTTCCTATAGGCGAAAGTCACATACTGTAGCATCCTATATGTCAGATGCTATGTGATCCTCTAGCATCCTGTGATATGTCGGAGTATGAGTAAATGAGCTTGGTTTTTAAAATCAAGATTAAATGTTACTACAAGAGAAACATTTTTTTGTAAACATTCAAACTGACAATTTATTTCAACCTCACTAGAGTGACTGCACACAACACTGTGGTCTATAGGCTAAGATTCAATAAAAACTACCACTATGAAGACAAACATCAGAGCTTTTTGAGGCTGACCTTTTAAAAACAGCCAAGATCTGCAATATCCCTCATAGTGCTTCATAGAGGTACTTCCCTGGCCGGATCAAAAACAGGACCATCTTGTCCTGGGATCATTTTCATAATAAGAAGAAAGCGCTGCAGTCGCAAAGACACTGATTTAATCACGGATACCTGAGAACAAGAATGAAGAATCGGATGGATGAACGGCTTTGCCAAGATTTCTGATGAAAACCTGGAAAGCAGGATGAAACGGTTATCATCTCATCCTCGTTAATCCATGTTCCGGGCGTCTGCACAGCCTTGTGAGACTGAATCCCTGCAGAAGCATTTTATGACAACATCCAAAAATTGATGTGGCAATAACACTTTCATATTTTTACTCCTACGCATTAGGAACCTAAATGTTTTGCGTTCTGGAGTAATGGTTAGTACGTACTGTAGATGCACTTTAACAACAAAAATGTGCTCTATTACTTTTGAACAAAGAGCATCACTCTTGTATCACTTCCATACCGTTTCCTCCTCTTGCTTTCTTCCCTATAGCTGCAGATCTTTCCACCAAACCTCTCTCTCTCTCTCGCTCCATCTCTAGCTGGGTCGTTTAGCACATTTTCACACAGATCTGCTGGCGTGGCACTTTCTCCTGCCACACGTTGCTATTTTTAGCCCAAACACTGCACATCTACATCACGAAAAGGAAACGCAGGACAGGCCGGCACATGTGTACCAGCACGAGTTGTCAGCTCAGGGTTAGGAGAAGGGGCTTGATTTAAAGACAGAATGGTTACAGCTCCAGTCAGGCTTAAAAGCCTGCACTTCAAAGGCAGTTTCTGGCACGGATGTTCGATATTTTGGTAGGATGAAGGGGGCATGCCGTGGGGCGGACAGGGGTGAGTCCAAGTGTGCTGCAGGATTTGGAGGGGCACGATGGTTTTGAATAGGACGGACCGGGATCATTTAGCTGTGGACTTCCTGTCTGGCTCATAAGGAATATTACGAGAAGGATGTGTAGAAGATACACCTCAGACCTACAGTCAGTTACGCACACGTGTCTGAGCGATTTATAATCGGACTCATGTGAACACGCTCACATTCACATGTGCACAATGTGCACTGAGGGCCAACTGGATTTCCTGCTTAACCTGCAGAAGAACAGCGTTATTTATAGAGCTGGAAAATCAACAGAGAATTCATCAACCGTTATCTTACTGTAGGGCTGGACTCGAAAACATAAACCACTCAAACAAACCTACAGTATGTTTTACAACATATTACTTGTTTTAGTGTTATACAGTGGCTTGCAAAAGTATTCGGCCTCCTTGAACTTTTCCACATTTTGTCACATTACAGCCACAAACATGAATCCACGTGAAAGACCAATACAAAGTGGCGTACATGTGAGAAGTGGAACGAAAATCATACATGATTACAAACATTTTTTACAAATAAATAACTGCAAAGTGGGGTGTGCGTAATTATTCAGCCCCCTGAGTCAATACTTTGTAGAACCACCTTTTGCTGCTATTACAGCTGCCAGTCTTTTAGGGAATGTCTCTACCAGCTTTGCGGACTCTCCGGCGAGACGGCGCTGCGCGCTTTAGAAGCCATTTTCCGGCACACTCCTGCACGTTTCCGGATCCCGGGAATCACTCTTCTCCGGCAAAGCTTTAGTAGCAAGATCACACTGAGCAAGCAGGAGACTGCCTACTGAAATCACCGCTTCAGCTTCACCTCATGCGGTTTTTTCTTTTAAATGTCTACTGTTTACTGTGCCGCAAACGCCCCTCCCCTTGCTTAAACTCCACCCACAATTAATCGAGTACTCGGTTCTCAAACCTCTGATTACTCAAAATGAAATATGAACAAAAATGCCCATCCCTACTTTTGATTGTGCAGAATAACAGAACAGTTATGAGAGAGAAACCCCCTTTATTAGAAACCCCCTTTTTTAATGGCCCACCAGGTGGGAATGGATTAGAGCAAGAACAGGACTATACAGGAGATGTGGCAATAACTCAAATAATCCATCAATTTTCAAGGATCAGGCGTACGGCCTTCTTTAGAACAATTACATCATTCAAATGTTTTACTGCGGCATCACCGTACTGTGCTTGAAGTGGACCCAGTGTGAGCAAATCCTTCAAGCGATTTTCATTTAGACTTAGTATCTGAATGGCTTGCCCTTCGACCCCAAGACTAATAGAAGGAGCAAAAGCTACATGTGACAAATGAACCTGGTCGTATGGACAGATTAACGATGACACGTGACCTTTTAGACAAGACTAATATAGATTATTGGAAACTCTCTGACTCGCAAATCAAAATGAACAGATCATCCCGAGCATTCACAATGCTCCCCGACCTTTTGTTAAACGAGCACTAATAAATAATTGCAGACACACACAAACACACACAAATGATGAGGTACATGGAGTATGGTACTTGGGCATGCAGCAATGCCGGTGACTGCCTCAGAGCACTGACATACAGTAAAAGCTAAAAGAACATACCGATCTCCAGAGCGATGAAGGAACTGTGGTGTGTAACAATGCCGTGATGTCATTGTAAAGAAAAATGAAAAACAGCTGGAGTGTGTTATTGTGTGTGTGAGTGGTGAAGCACTAATACAGCTCCCCATAAGGACCAGTTGACCCTAAGATCATAGGAATGCACAGCTCAGACATTTCTGCATGTGGTGTGTGTGTGTGTGTGTGTGTGTGTGTGTGTATGTGTGTGAGTTTCTTACGTGGTGGGCGTTGTATAAAAGGGGGAGTAGGGCTGATGGAGAGAAGAGGAAATGGTGGAGGAGGAATATTGGGGGCAAAGAACGGAGGAAGCTGTGAGGATGGTGGCTGAGCATTGATGGGGGGTTCAGAGGAGGGCTGAACCTGCAAAACACACACAAACACACACACACACACACACACACACACACACACACACAAACAAAGGTTATGTAACAAACTCTAGCTTTAAGTCATTCATTATGCAGAATTGTCTTTTACCTTATCCTCTCACACACACACACACACACACACACACACACACACACACACACACACACACACCTGTGTGTTGCTTCCATCTGTGCTGTGATGTCTTCGGCCTTCTACGCGTATAATGGTCTCTGTTTGCCCTTCGATTACATCGATGGAGCTTTTCAACTCTCTGCATTCACACACACACACACAAAATGAGGGATCACCAGAAAAAAAAAAAAAAAAAAAAAAGGGTGCTTTGGGATGCCAGATTTAAATAAAATAAATGCGCACTGACCTTCACACCCCAGAACCACATTAAAATGCTGTTTTACACATAACCCAGAAACACAGAAACCTGAACTAGTGCTTAGTGTGCACACTGCCCTGATGCATTACAAGCCTAGACATCACTTTTAATGGTATGTCATGTGATCGGGCGTGGCTCGGTCATCTCTGCTAGGACCACTGTAGTTACAGAGCAGCAGAAAGCCAATAACAAGTCTGAGAAAGGCAATGAGAGGCTAAGACGTACCCGGAGGAGCAGTCTGGCTTAGAGGCGCTCTCATCGTGACCGCCCTGAGCACATGGAGAGGAACAAGGCTTGTGTTAACATCTCTTAAAGTTATAGACTTTACCTGAATATTAAATCTTCTCAACTAAAGAAAGATCAATACAGCATACTGTGCTTTGGTCAGACGAGCCCAAGGTCATGAACTCCAGGCTCGTGCGCAGTCTCCTCTGTTTGTCGCAGTACACCTTCCAGGTGTCCTCATTAAAGCCGTAATTAAAATAGTCGGACAGGTCCGCACCTGATTGCATCCACACACACACACATATATATATATACACACACGCAAAGAAATCTGACCAAAACAAACACTTGTTCATGATTAGAAGGACCACTTTTTTCCACTTGCATCAATGCGCTAGTTCGGTCAGTACAGGTTTAACAACTGAAGTGAGATTGGTTAGTTTTGCTCTGAAAGGCTAATGTGGCCAACAGGCAGATCAAGCTTTAGCATCATACATACTGCATGTACACCGGGACTTTCATTTGCCCAGAATGGCAGAACATAACTATGAAAGTAAAAACTCTTCATATACACGCCTGCTACACTAACGCACTTATCCTAGAGTTTTACATAGTGCTTGGATGCCATCAAGGTAGAGCATTTTCTCAGTACACCAGAGCTATTATTGGACTCCCTGCTTCATGTCTAAAGCCCTGGCCTCCCAGGAACTCCTCGAACAGCCCAAACATGTGGAAATGGCTTGGTGCGAGGTCAGATACAGGGGATATGGTAGTAACTTCCAGATGAGTTCCTATGCAAGTGGTGTTAGTGAATGACTGTGTCTACACTTCCCACAGACAGAAGCATCCCTTCTGCAAGTTGGTGACAAGTTATCCGTCGATTTTCAAGGATCCGATTTTCCACTTGCTGAATTTTGAATGCTGGGATTGTCATTCACAGACATACAGCTTTCTTTAAAATATTTGCACCATTCAAATGTTCTTTCACCAAAAACTTCATCAAAAGTCCTGGTTTGACTTGAACATCCTACGGCTAGAAGTTTTACCATGTTAGAAAACAGCAAATGTAGATTACACCTAAGGACAATTGAACTGAAACTACAGAATACTGTACTACCTTCAGGTGCTAAGGAAAGCCTTCCCCCCCCCAGATGCCTGCTGTTACAATTTGATGACTGTATATTACAGACAGTTGTAAACCAAACAAGCATGTCTATATAATTCTGATTATTTTTACCAATATTGAAAGTTTGAGTTTCGATTGTGATGATTTAGACATTACAATAACAGTTATAACAGTACAGTAATGAAAGTGAAAACAGAAAATATGTCTACTGTACTGTACTGTATATTGTAATTCATTCATTCATCTTCTATACCGCTTAATCCTGTGTTCAGGGTCGCGGGGGACCTGGAGCCTATCCCAGGAGACTTCGGGCACTAGGCGGGGTACACCCTGGACAGGGTGCCAATCCATCACAGGGCACACACACATACACACACTCACACACTATGGGCAATTTAGGAACACCAATTAGCCTAACCTGCATATCTTTGGACTGTGGGAGGAAACCGGAGTACCCGGAGGAAACCCACCAAGCACGGGGAGAACATGCAAACTCCATGCACACAGAGACGGGAATCGAGCCTGGCCGGGGAATCGAACCCAGACCCTGGAGGTGCAAGGCGACAGTGCTAACCACTACACCACCGCGCCGGCACGACTGTATATTGTAATTCAATAGCAATATTAGACCTCACATGACTTGGCACAAGAGTAAGGTTTTCTTTTGCTTTGATCCTTTAAGAGTAATTCCATCTCAAATCAACCAGTGGAAGATACATTTTCCACCATCACTTCTCAGATTTTGCTGATTTTTTTCACCAATTGTTGGTATTGGAATGAGAAAAAAAAAAAAAAAAAAATTTTTTGTCCCAACTTCCGCTCGTTAAAAAATGGCATCCATCTTGATTTTTGACCTCGACGTGCCACGCCCCTTTTTGAAATCCTCTTTTCCTTCATAACTCACTTGCTATATGTCAGAATTTGGCCATCTCTTGTGGTTATGGAGATATATCTGAAAAAAAAAATTGGGGGTACCCCTTTTCGATCCCGCAGAACCCTAGGTCTGCATGTATACATGTTACTCAAAAAAATAGGGGTCACTTCTCATCACCTCATCTTGAACATAAATTTAAAAAACAGGGGTGTGTTATGCCCTGTTTTATAGAAATCATCAAAAATTAATTGTCCAGGTTTTGCAAAGGCTTTACGATTTGATAAATATTTGATGGAATCACACTTAAAGAAAAGTGTTCTTCTCCCACATTACTTGAACAGACAATCAGCCAATACATGGTATTGGTGCTAAAAAGTGTCTCATGTACTGCAAGTGAAAAAGTGAATTTTCAGATAGGATCATATAAAAATGTTAATAAGACTTAATGCTTCTTATCTCCCGACCCATGCTTAATTTATTGTAAATATACACATTCATATTTTTATCAGATAAAAAGAAATACTAAATACAATTTAATGCCCTTGTATCTAACGTTTTTTTTATTAAAATCTTTCAAATGATCTTAATTGTCATTCAGATAAAACTTGTCCAATTTAGTTTTCAAATGTAAAAGCATAAATCTGAAAAGTGTGAAAATTTTTTAAATATTGCAACATGAATTTGACAAGGTTACGGACACTACAGATGTTTTGCTTTTTTACGAAAAAACATCTCTCATGTAAAGAACGGACGTAACCCTGGAATTTTAATGGTACTGTATGTGTGTTAAAAATAATTGCGCTGATTACAAAAAGCAATTTAAACTCAATAAGTTATAGTTTTCTGTGTTTATGTCCACATAACATAAGGTGTGTGTCTAATTCTGAGCATTGAAACAAAACCACTTAATAATTTGTGGGGAAAAATCCTTTTTGCACAGAATACTTTAAGCAATGGTTTTTACAGGTCATATGCTTCTTGAAGCTTACACCAATTTTAGTATCAATACTCAAAGAAATATTAATAATTTTTATTTTAAAGTATTACTGTTTGAAACAAGACAGTATAACACTGAATAATTATATATAAAATCATCTGCTCAAAATGACTGAGGTTAGCAGCCTTTTTTTTTAGGCAAGCAAGATTAAACACGTCCATGTTGCATAAACTTCAGGAGTAGCTTTTTGGAGCACAGATCTTCTGCATTATATGTACAGTATAACAAAAAAATTTTTAATCAGCACCAATACTGTGTTTTGGTCGAATACACACCTGGTTTTCTCCAAGGCTTCTCATCCACCTCGTCTTCCACCTGCAGTGCTGAATTGCCGACAACTCTGTCGACTAGAACCAGAGCCCCTGATCTTCCTCTGACCTTCGTGCCTGGGAAACATGGAAGTGTGAAATATGAGTTGCTGTAGCTAAATGTTGCTAACATCATGCAAATCTCAAACGGAATACTTAAAAGATTTATCTCAATAACCTGAAGCACATTCTGGACCAGAACGACCATAAGAGCTTGTTCTTGAAGAGAAACACTACATTTGTTGGCGATATGTCAAGTAGTCATTGAGACTGACACCCTAAAGCATTGAGATTTCACACACTGTGACAAATTAACCTGAAGCTTCTTTGTTAATATCAAGACTACAAAAAAAATCTCCTTTTTTGGTGTCAATACCTAAAAGTGTTGCTAAGTGATAGCCATCTAATTTTTTTGTCAGGCCTGAACATCCTGCATATCGTCACTGGTTGGATAGGCATAGTTCAAGTTCAAGATATTTGTATAGCACATTTACAACAGCCGTCAGGCTAACCAAAGTGCTTCACATAAAACATACTCATAAAACACACAATAAAACACAAATAGCACACCTAGCGGAATTAAAATGCTAATGAAAACAAATAAGTTTTGAGCAAGGACTTAAAAGCGGATAGAGAAGGTGCCAGTCTGATCTCTAAAGGCAAAGTATTCCAAAGTTGAGGTCCTGCTACCGCAAACGCCCGTGCCCCTCTGCGCTTGAGCCTCATGCGTGGGATTACTAATAAAGCCTGATCACAAGATCTTAGTGTTCTGGAAGGAGAATAAGGGTGAAGAAGATCGGAGAGGTAAACTGGTGCTAGGTTGTGTAATGATTTATACACAAACAGGAGGATTTTAAAATTAATTCTCTGAGAGACTGGCAGCCAGTGTAGATCTTTCAGAATCGGAGTGATGTGATCATGTTTACGACTTTTACGAAGGAATCTTGCTGCTGCATTTTGGACAAGCAAGTGGGCAATTTGAGATTTGGAGATACCACAATATAATGAATTGCAGTAGTCCAGACGAGCCGTAATGAATGCATGAACCGCCATTTCTAGAGTTTTGGGGGTGAGGAAGTGTTTCATTTTGGCGAGTAGTCGAAGCTGATAAAAACTGGATCCAATAACGGAGGCGATATGTTTATCAAACTTTAGGTGCTGGTCAATGAGAACACCAAGGTTACGCACCTGTGATGATCTGCAGACAAATAAACTGTCCAGATCAGGGCTGAAACTCAGAGTTCTCATTTGGACCAAAAACAATTACAGGCAGAATTCAAGAGGCTAAGATGTTGATCAGCATCCAAGTCCAATAATGGTTGATCCAAGTGCAACTCTGAGCAAAGTTCAGTAAAGCACAAGTTGAAGTTTGAGCTAAACTGTGGAGAGTAAAACCGAGACAGAGTAGCAGATGCATTAGAAAAGTGAGAAAGTTCAGGAAGGGACAGTGAAAATAGTATGGGTTTATGGCTGGAGAGCAGAAAGTCTGAGAGCACAATATCAGTCACATCAAGTCCATAAGAGAGCACAAGATCCAGCGTATGTCCCTGAATGTGAGTAGAGCTGTTGATCCACTGAGTGAGATTAAAAGCGTCAATAAGATTGAGGAAATCACGTGAGAGTGGATTTGACGGGCAGCAAACATGGATATTAAAATCGCCGACCAACACAAAACGATCGCAGGTTGTGGCAATATTGCCGATAAATTCAGTAAACTGCTGTATAAAATCCTTAGTGGAGTGAGGAGGGCGGTAAATTACCCCTAAACCGACAGGCCCATTCCAGTCTAAGTAAAGAAGCGGAGCTTCAAAACTTGAGAAGGCCGTTACGGGTCCCAGCCTGCATCGTGCAGAGAAAGAGTTCTTTAAAATAGTTACAATCCCACCTCCACGCCCACATAAGCGGGGAGAGTTAAAAAATTTACAGTCAACAGGGACCAGATCCGCAAAAGGAATTAAATCACCCACCTTTATCCAGGATTCCGTGATGAACATAAAATCCAGGTTGTGAGAAGAATAAAAATCATTTAATAAAAAGGTCTTATTCACCAGGGAGCGAGCATTTATTAATGCCAACTTCGGTGCGGGAACAGAAGATGAGGAGGCTCTACTCAGTGAGCGCAAATTTCCGTGCGTTACTCCACGTTGACGATAGTCGAGGCCAACCCGGCGGAGACCAGTACCAAAAATCGGACTCAAATGCAGGGGGAAAACCGTCCATTGGTAAACCCAATCCAGCGGGCGCCAGATAGTAGAGCCACCATAAAACGAGACACGGGGGGGGGGGGGGGGGGGGGGGGGGGAACCGGTAGAAAACCAGCCCGCCGATAGGCTTTCATCTTTACGATAAAACCACCACGGTTGCCCCATTTCCTAGGCATATTTCTTTTTGTTTTCCCAAAAGTCCTTGCACTGATCACCCTTAATAACTGTCCGCTCACCCACTCGCTCACACATTAGCAGTAGGAGGAGGACGAAGAAAGAGAAGAAGCAGTAGGACGAGAAGAAGCAGTAGGACGAAGAAGAGGAGAAGCAATAGGAGGAGGAGGAAGAGAAGAAGCAGTAGGACGAGAAGAAGCAGTAGGAGGAAGAAGAGAAGAAGCAGTAGGAGGAAGAGAAGAAGCAGTAGGAGGAAGAGAAGAAGCAGTAGGAGGAAGAGAAGAAGCAGTAGGAGGAAGAGAAGAAGCAGTAGGAGGAGGACGAGTGGAAGCAGTAGTACAAGAAGGAGAAGGTGTTGAAGCAGTAGCTGTGGATGTAGCCGTAGTAGGTGTAGTAGAAGTAGAAGAAGTAGTACAACGAGAAGGAGGAAGAATAGAAGTTGTAGCTCTAGATGTAGTAGAAGTAATAATAGGAGAATTATTAGAAGTTGTAGTTTCAGCTGTAGTAGAAGTATAAGGTGTAGTAGGAGCAGGAGTATTAGTCGTAGAAGTAGTTTAGAAGATGGAGGAGGAAGAAAATCAGTAATACTGTAGCTGTAGATGTATTAATAGCAGGTATACTGTAGTAAGAATAGGAGTAGTAGGAGGAGTAGAAGCAGAAGTAGTAATAGACACTGTAGCTGTAGATGTAGTAGTGGTAGAATTAGAAGTAGCAGTACTAATAGCTGTAGATGAAGTAAAAGTAGACCTAATGGGGGAGCTGTAGATTTAGTAGAAGTAAAAGTAGGTGCTGTAGTAGGAGTAGAAGACAGCAAATGCTTGCTCCCCCACATGTAGTTATGTTTTTAAGATAGAGTTGAGAAGCTAAAGGTCAGGAAACTATTACCTGACACACTGCTTGTGCCTGAGGTCTTGAGACTGGCAGAAGCAGTGCTGCAAAATAGAAACAGAGAAATACTACAGTTACTGAACTATCACAGCATCACTGGCACACTGACGCCAGAACGCCAGGGTTAGGTAAGGGAGTCTTACACGTACACACACAAAACAGAACCCTGAACCTCACTGCAGAGAATCTGATCACACACTCTTACTGATTATTATTTAAGCTATAGGTAAAATTAGACCATTAAAAAAATTAACTTGTGTGTATTTTATATATATATATATAAAATGATGTGCTAATGTGATTTTTATGATGAAAATCACATTATCAGGATTGTAACTGCTGTGAATAGTAATACGAGGGATGTTCAAGTCAAACTGGGACTTTTGAGTATATAACTTTCCTGGGAGGCCATCGTTTCAGACGTGATGCAGACAGTCCGATTATGGTGTACTGAGAAAGCACTAGTGAACGCTTGGATAAGTGCAGGAAACATCAGGCATCAGGAACGAGTGTGTTTTGCTTTACCTCAGGGAGTGAATACTCACGTGCTCTGGTCGCAGCCTGCTTTAATGTTGCTGATAGTAACACGTAGGTTATCGTCACTATCCGAGTGGCTGTCTGCATTACAGTTCTTTGTGACAGAAGAACACACATGTTTACTGCTTTGGCGGGTAACAAAACCAGCGATTAAAAGGTGAAATATCTCACCTTATCATTCACTCCATTAGCACCTTCTGCATCTCCCACTAAAGCACTAAAGGGAAATGAAGAGACCCACAGTTAGACAAAGTTAAATAGGACAAGTAGAGGCACAACTTCACAGACCTTTCCTAGGGCACCAAGTTCAAGTAATCACCCATTTATCCCAACAACACATGTTGGTGTTTGGACCAACAATCTGTACAGTACTGCAGTCCTCCAAGACTGCAACACTGGTGCAGAACGAAGATGAAGGAGAACAAGAAGACAATAAAAAAAATGAGGGAATCTAGGTCATGTGACTAATCAAGGTTAAGAAAGACTCAAACTCTGAGCTTGAGCAAGGTCATGAGTATAGTATGATGATACAACTCGGTTTATAGCGGCACAAATGTATGAAGCTATTATCAATTGACGGTTAGTTTGAGTGGCTTTAAGGATCAGTTTACACGGCAGGCTTCGGGATCAGAGCAGCGCATCATACGTCATAAGCATAAGAAGTGAAAGCTAGACCTCTGACAAATGTGTACTCTCAGAAATGCTGCGTCGAGTTCTCGAGGATGTGTGTGTGTGTGTGTTTGTGTGTGTAAGCCGATGAATTTAATATGCACTCAAACAGCCATTTCTCCCTCAGTTTCACATCCACTCAGCATTTTATTTTTCCCTGATATGTCATTACCAAGCACCACGCTTAGCGGGTATTAAATATCCATGCTTCATTAGTGTAGCATACCTCCACCTAATGAGAAATAAATCTGATGACCCATTTCATCCGGGCTCCTTGCTCACAGTCCCTCACAAACAACGGTTTATTATGCATTTAACTCGGTGCTTGCGATGCCAGAGGCAAAACTGAGATGCAAGACGTGTGAACGGTTCAGTAGAACTTAATTGCTGCACTCAGGCTCCTCTTTATTATGAGCATCAGGATATTCATGCAGTTATTTAAGCGACCAGTCATGTTGCAGCAACACAATGCAATACAAACTATAAAGATCCAGGTCGAGAGCTTCCGTTAAATTAACATTATATAAACCAGACCACCATTCATTAGTTAACAGGTAAAAGTGTTCTTAATACAGCAGATGGCAATTGTATGAGGGGCATTCAAGTCAAATCAGGACTTTTGGTAACATCAGTACACCAGAGTAATCATCGGACTGCATTCCATTTTCATGCCAGAAATCCTGGCCTCCCAGGAAATCCATTAATTGCTCAAATGTGGAAATTACTTGTAATGGGATCAGGACTGTATACAGGAGATGTGGCAATAACTCCCAGCCGAGTTCCTGTAACATGCAAGTGGTATTGGTGAATGATTACGTGTACACTTTCCCCACAAGGCTTTTTTTTTTTTTATAAATTAGATGTTACACTTGTTGAATGTCATTCACGGCCGTATGGCCTTCTTTAAACCTGTTTAGTGTTTACAGCCTTTTTTAAATGACGATCGCATTTATATCATCAGAAATTTATCATAAATCACAGTCTGACTTGAATGCCGATAGAACAATTCGATCTGATCTGAATCGGTTCCTAGCACTCTGGCTCATGTGATCAGACATGGAGGAAACACACTCACCTGAAAATTTCAGTCTCTGTCTTTTTATCATCATCATCACTAGGAGCATTGTCGTCATCGTGGTTGTCTGTAAGAAGTGAACAGACAGAATAAGAAAATTTATTGAGTGTGTATGTGTGTAGAAGTTTTTAAACATCTGTTCATCCAAGGCAGGCACAGTCACAGCTGTGGAATGGTTTATATGAATTGTGGATGTGTGATCTGTAGAACACCTGCAGCTGAAAACAATGGTTGGGTAAAACACAAAGGGTCTAATATTAATGTATTCAGTAACTATGCAGTCGGGTTTGTTTGATACACGACAAGTCAGGTTTTTATGACGTCAGTTTGGTGTTTGATTTCACCGGTGACATTAATTAACTTAATTCTCACCTCCATACAGCCAGTCCTCGTCATCCGCACTAGCGTAGCCTGTCGGTTTCTCCATTTCTCCAGTTGACATGTCTGAGGGACAGACCACCCGAAAAACAACAACAACAACAAAAAGAAAGTTTACTGTATGTGAGGCGCAAACACGCGCAGCAGGAAACAGCTGTCAGAGCGCGTGCGGGGTTTCTACGGACACGCGGCGCTCAAGCATGTCACGTGACCTTCAGACCCGCGGGAAGTGAACAACGTATACTGTTTAAACCGTACTAATCACACCTCTCAAAGATAGATGGATAGAAAGTAATATAGCACACACACACACACATTGCCAAAACTATTCACTCGTCTGCCTTCATGTCCATATGATATTGAGTAACATCCAATTAGATTTTTACTCCATAGGGTTTAATATGATGTTGGCCCACCCTTTTCAGCTACAACAGCTTCAACTCTTCTGGGAAGGTTTTCCACAAGGTTTAGGAGTGTGTTTATGGCAATGGACTCTGTGCAGGCCAGTCAAGTTCTTCTACACCAAACTTGCTCATCCATGTCTTTATGCACCAAGACATTTTGGATAATTTCATGCTCCCAACATTGTAGGAACAGTTTGGAAATGGGCTCTTTCTGTTCCAACATGACTGCGCACCAGTGTTCAGCAATATACAGGTCCATCTCAAAAAATTAGCATATTGTGATAAAGTTCATTATTTTCTGTAATGTACTGATTAACATTAGACTTTCATATATTTTAGATTCATTACACACAAACTGAAGCAGTTCAAGCCTTTTATTGTTTTAATATTGATGATTGTAGGGCGGCACGGTGGTGTAGTGGTTAGCACTGTCGCCTTGCACCTCCAGGGTCCGGGTTCGATTCCCCGGCCAGGCTCGATTCCCGTCTCTGTGTGCATGGAGTTTGCATGTTCTCCCCGTGCTTGGTAGGTTTCCTCCGGGTACTCCGGTTTCCTCCCACAGTCCAAAGACATGCAGATTAGGCTAATTGGCGTTCCTAAAATTGCCCATAGTGTGTGAATGTGTGCGTGTGCTCTGCGATGGATTGGCACCCTGTCCAGGGTGTACCCCGCCTAGTGCCCGAAGTCTCCTGGGATAGGCTCCAGGCCCACCGTGACCCTGAACACAGGATTAAGCGGTATAGAAAATGAATGAACGAATGAATGAATGATTGTGGCATACAGCTCATGAAAACCCAAAATCCCTATCTCAAAAAATTTGCATATTTCATCCGACCAATAAAAGAAAAGTGTTTTTAATACAAAAAAAAGTCAACCTTCAAATAATTATGTTCAGTTATGCACTTACTACTTGGTCGGGAATCCTTTTGCAGATTCTTGTGTCTTGTGTCTCTCAACTTTCTCTTCACAATATCCCACAGATTCTCTATGGGGTTCAGGTCAGGAGAGCACAGTAATACCATGGTCAGTAAACCATTTACCAGTGGTTTTGGCACTGTGAGCAGGTGCCAGGTCGTGGCTCTGGATGTTTCTACTCCAGACTCAGTCCACTGCTTCCGCAGGTCCCCCAAGGTCTGGAATCGGTCCTTCTCCACAATCTTCCTCAGGGCCCGGTCACCTCTTCTCGTTGTGCAGTGTTTTCTGCCACACTTTTTCCTTCTCACAGACTTCCCACTGAGGTGCCTTGATACAGCACTCTGGGAACAGCCTATTCGTTCAGAAATTTATTTCTGTGTCTTACCCTCTTGCTTGAGGGTGTCAATGATGGCCTTCTGGACAGCAGTCAGGTCGGCAGTCTTACCCATGATTGCGGTTTTGAGTAATGAACCAGGCTGGGAGTTTTTAAAAGCCTCAGGAATCTTTTGCAGTTGTTTAGAGTTAATTAGTTGTTTCAGATGATTAGGTTAATAGATCATTTAGAGAACCTTTTCATGATATGCAAATTTTTTGAGATAGGGATTTTGGGTTTTCATGAGCTGTATGCCACAATCATCAATATTAAAACAATAAAAGGCTTGAACTACTTCAGTTGTGTGTAATGAATCTAAAATATATGAAAGTCTAATGTTTATCAGTACATTACAGAAAATAATGAACTTTATCACAATATGCTAATTTTCTGAGAAGGACCTGTATGTTACAAGATTCATTCTGTTGTTTTATGAATAGATAAACTTGGACATAATATACAAAGATCTTGTAGTGTGTTTTAACAATTATAGGAAAATTGGTAAAAAAAAATATTTTAAGTATTAGCTGATACCATGAATTTTCAAGTTTGTTTTACTGGAGTATAACAAAGGAATATTAAGTACCTTTCACTCTTAAATGTGAAAATAAATATGAAACTATTGATATGATGTATGATATGATATATAAAACTCTTTAATGTGAAAATAAATGTGTTTATACTTTACGTTTACACTGTATGTTTACACTGGAGGACCCAAATACAGTCTTAGAAAATTTTCTGTCAGTATGTATGTCTGTCCAGCCAGATTATGTCACAGTATGATGTAAAATGTCTAGACAGAATTTAATAAACCTTTTGCACTACTTCAATATCTGATATAAGCTACTTGCTTAACAAACCCCTGCACCAATAGATATTAATAAGAAAAGCTAAACTGAATACTGAAAACTGAACTGGGATTTTATACATATGAGTATACTCATGGCTGAAATAAGAGCGGTATACATGAATTTTAATGCGCTGTAGTCGCAGATTGATAAAAGTCAATCTTTATGTGGTCTACATTTTCGATTTCTTATCTGTGATTCCCTTTCTGATTACAGACCAAGGAGATTATTTTTTTTTGGCAGATTTCAGAGAACTACAATATAGTGTAAACAAGGTGTAAGATTACAAAATTTTATTTCTTTGTATTAACATATATGACTATATCTACAAACTCTTCAACTTGTCATACATTATTATTATTATTATCATAACTCTTTAATGTGAAAAAAGGGAAAATAGTTTTTATATAATAAAAATAACAATTGAAAAAATAGCAAGAACAAAAGTATAAAATACAAAATTCAGATGCAAATATTTGGTGAATTATACAAATAACTATTCACAATTAACAGAACAATAAAAATATCAGTACAATATATAAAATATCCTCAGTCCAGTATAAGCAAACTTAACTTAAAATGTGTAAATAAAGAATGATAACTCATCATATGGAAACCTCCCAGATATGACGTATAATTCTTGCGCCAGCGTGGTGCCACGTCATCTTTACGAGACTTGCGCGATTTGTTTTGGTATGGAACTTTCTGCGTGAACGTGAAACCGACAGCATTTTTTCCTATCATCATCATCATTATTAAAGTTTTCTCTATTTCGGGATCCCGGAAGCGATGTTGTCTCCAGATGTTTTCGCGGCTTTGCCCGGACAGATGTGGGAGAAGGTGCTGGCGAAGGTAAACAAAGCGCTGGTGTTCCTAGACGACGCGTGTGCGGAGAGTCTGCACTGGAGCGGAGGAGCGGCTCTTCTGCTCGAGGCTGGTGCACGCAACGTCAAGCGCTTTTCCAGCTTCGAGTCTGGAGCGGAAAACGAGCCGAAAGCCGTGTTTGTGGTGAGCACGTTGCTGAAAGGCAGGACGGCGGATATCATTAAGGACGTGGTGTCTCACAGCCACTTCCGGTACTGTGTGGTGTGTACGGCGGTGCCACACTCTGTGCACCTGCTGGCTGATGGAGGAGGCTCCGCCCCTGAGAATGACGTCACTGTGGTGTTCAGACGCTTCCAGGAGAAGCTGTGCGGCTGGATGGGTGATGCTGAGTACACAGCCGAGGTCATGTATGCCCCGGTGCTCCTCGCCAGGGTGACCTCTCAGCTCCTGATCGCACCCGGCTTTGCTGATCTGTTCCCTCTGTTAGACTCGGATCTCGCCTCCATCAACCGCAAGCGGCCGGAGAAGCGCCGGTTCTCGAGTCTCGCCGACCTGGACGTGAATTCTCTCCCTAATGAGCTGCAGCTTAAGATCAGAACGCTGGTCTCGGCTCTGAACGCACTTTTCGAGGTGTCGAACACACGGGAGGAAAGCTTCACCGTAGGGCCGATGAGTCGCCTGATAGCCTCCGAGCTGGCCAACCATCCGCAGGCTAAAAACCGGAGGAAGTCTGTCTCCGCACAGAAAGCCTCACTGGTGTTCATCGACAGAACTCTTGATCTGACAGGTTGAGTGATGCAGATACCTGGTTAAAAGTCTCAATCATAGCAAGCACTAACTATAATCAGTACCAAAGCTTTGTGGACACCTGACCTGATGTGCTTACTGAACATTCAGTTCCAGATTTATTCCCTTTTCATTTGGTTGAGATGGTAAAATGGTCACCAGTATGTGTAATTTATTGTTTTGTGACCAGTTCTATCCAGATATGCGCCGCACCAAAAATCAAAAAGGATGTCTTTCATCTCCTGGCCAGCATGAGGGTACAGGAGCATGCGTGAGAGTAGAGCAGAGCTGTACTTAACAATGAGAGCTCTATATCAGACCTGCATGTCCCACTTTCATGGACTGTGCACAGTGAATATACAGTACCAGTCAAAAGTTTGACACAATTTAGGATTTATTTTCTACTTTATAGAACAATACCAGATTAAAAAAAAAAGAACTATTAAATAACACTTATGGCATTAGGTAATTAAGCAACACTGCAAGAACGGTGTGCATTGTCGAGTGCATTGGCAAACTCCAAAAGTAGCAGACACATCTCAATATAAACTGTTCAAGGGAAATTGTTGCATATTTTGGTTGCCTTCAGCCTTGTTTTACATTGTAGTGACGTACCTTAGCGAGCTAGCTGACTGGACAGAGATGGTTAATGTGAGTCAGGTGCTGCATTCTGTTCCACAGTGTAATTTACTTTAAACAGTTCACCATACTCTCTGCTCTGTCCTGTGATAATGCTGGTTAAGGGACCTCCCCTAAATAGAATTCTTGCATTCAGAACACTGTGTGACATCACCAGCACAGACATCACTCCCTCCTTTCTCCCTATACATAATCATAATATTACTGAGTCATAATTTGTAAGTAAAATAAATATATCTTGAAGTAATTAATGAATATTGCATAGGCTATTAATCTGCATAATAATAATTTCTTTAGTAGTGACAGAATCCATCTTAATCAAATACTGCAGATCTACTCATACCCAGGCTGCATCCTACAGTTAGCCGATTTAATGACTGTAAAACACCTGCGATGCCCAGTGATGCATGTAGGTAAACGTTTTAGTGATGTTGCTGTTCATTATCAGCACTCGTGCAGTGCTTCTCGTATAATTCATATTTTTTTCTGTAGTGTGAAAGTTCCAGCAACAGGTGTCCAAGGTTTATCAGGGTAAACTGTTGCTGCTACTGTGGAAATGTAATTAAATATTCAGTACATAATATATAAAAAATAAAAAGGTACATTATATTAAGTAAAACAAATGATACATCATCCTTGATAAAAATAATTTGTTATTTAGTTATTTTGTGCTACGGCAAGGTGCAGTGACTGATGGGTAATTTTGCCCGTCCATGATGAACCAATGTTCAAACTCTTTCCCTTTCCTGCTCACACTTCCCTTTGAACAGAACACTTTCACGACTTATAGTTTGGAATCTTACCTAAGATGGCTGAATCTCCTGTGCAGTCCACTTCACAGGGAGTCACTCCCTGCCTATCCAAACCCTGCATCCTCTGCATCAACAGCCCAGACACGAAAAGGGTTCAATTTTGGCTTCTAAGGATTTATATTTGTCTGGAGCACTGCCTTTGCTGTTATAATGAGCTCCACTCTTCTGGAGGGACTATAGATTAGGAAGCATCACTGTTAGGGGTTGCGATCATTCAGCCCCAAGAGCATTAGTAACATCAAATAAGGAATCCTGGAGTGCAGCTTCATGTGGCTTGTCATGCTGGAACTTCTTAGTTCCAGGGAAGGGAAATTGTAATGTTCCACCATATAGAGACATGTTTGCCGCAAAAACATGGAAAAGAACCATGTGTCTAT
Source organism: Channallabes apus (assembly GCA_030522415.1). Lineage (NCBI taxonomy): Eukaryota > Metazoa > Chordata > Actinopteri > Siluriformes > Clariidae > Channallabes > Channallabes apus. Next base: position 19,241,686 of record CM060128.1, read on the forward strand.
ATGAGGGTCAGGTGTCCACATTCTTCCGGGGATAAAATTTCATCTTCTGCTCTTTTTCATATTCCTTCTTCCTGTCCTTTTATTTATGAACCATACTTATATAATATAATTGATCATTGATAATCATTCATGCTCACGGTCAATCGTTTTGAAATTGACTCTAATAGTAAACTCCCTTTTTCTCACAGGAGCTGTCGGACATCACGGCGACAACCTGGTGGAGAAGATATTGTCCGTTTTACCTTCGTTGTTGGGGCATGTGACTGATGTACAAGTAGACATGCTGGAGCTAACAAGTCTTCAGCGCACACCCGAGGCACAGGGGGTCCTGGCACCTGGCTGTCTGGGACAGACTCAGTAAGGACATCCACACTGACTCAGAACATGAACACTGAGATGACACTGAATACATTTACACTGACACTGAGTTTAGAGTCACTTTACAATGTGAACTCTTAGTGTCATAGGGTTAGTCTGAGGATCTTAATAATACACTGTTAGGAAATTTAATTTAATCCCTCACTAGAGATTTAACTTTAAAACCTTAAATAATCTGTTGCAATGAATTCATACAGGGGCCCAAAATCAAATAATTAACTAAAAGCCCTGGGTTTTTGCTCTTGAGTTTTTCTTAGTTCATTTTTTAAAAGTCTGTATTAAATCGAAATTTAGGGGCATATACAGTATGTACCTTACCGAAGATTTTGGTCCTTATTCATTTACCTGGACTGCACACTGACCGTGAAGTGTGTCACCTGGAACGTGAGTACAATGTAAGGGCCAAATTTCACAACTCTTGTGAAAATGCTTTCCAAAGTTCAGCTAATACTCATATTAAGCTTCTATTCAATTCAATTTTATTTGTATAGCGCTTTTAGCAATTGTCATTGTCTCAACAGAGTCAACAGACTCAACAGGGAACTCATCCTCATTTGGGTGAAACAGGAAGCAGGAGTTGATCTGCATTTGTAATATAACAGTTAATTGATGTTAATATGGAGTCCAGGTAGTTTATTGGACACTCGGGTAGACTTGTAGAAAATTGAACTATCGAGCAACTGCAGCCAAGTCAAGTCCTCAGAGAAACAGCTGTCAGCACCAGTCGAGGCCAGAACCATCTTCATAGTAGAGTGAAACCATCCCCAGACACCAGACGCATCCCAAAGAAACACAATCCATGTGACGAGATCTCCAACCAGAAGCGAGGCACCAGGATGGGTCAGACAGGTCCAGAGGGCAGAGGGAGTCTGGATCACTGGCAGCTCAGGAATGACATGTGTAGCTCGACAGAGAGAGAGAAAGACAGAAAGGGGGAGAGAGGGAAGAGAAAGAGGGGGAGAGAGAACAGGAGAGGGGAGATGGCAGTTAGGTATGGTCACAGTCACATAATGTACAGTATAATGTGAATGTATATTTACTGTAGAGTGCAAGCAGAGACTCCGGGCGGAACTAATTATGAAAGCATAACTAAAAGGGAGAGACAGAAGGAAACATAAACATGAGGGCTCCCTGAGATGTAAAGCAACCAATCACCTCACCATCAACAAACCTGAGTGATCAATGAGAGTGTGGAAGACAGCATCTAAACATACCAGTTCACCGTAATACTCTATGTCCATGAGTCCCCCAGATCTGCTCCTTTACCTATGACAAATCTATTTATAAAAATGCTTGGCTAAATAAATAGGTTTTTAGCATGAACTTAAACACTGACACTGTGTCTGAGTCCCGAACACTATTTGGAAGACTATTCCATAATTTTGGGGCTTTGTAAGAAAAAGCTCTCCCCCCAGCTGTAGTTTTCATAATACGCGGTATTGACAAGCAGCCTGCATCCTTTGATCGAAGTAGGCGTGGCGGATCGTAAGACACTAGCAATTCGCTCAGATACTGCGGCGCGAGACCATTTAATGCTTTATATGTCAAGAGTAGTATTTTAAAATCAATGCGAAATTTAACAGGAAGCCAATGAAGTGAAGATAGGATAGGGGTGATGTGCTCATACCTTCTGGTTCTAGTGAGGACTCTCACTGCTGTATTCTGGACTAGCTGAAGCTTGTTTATGCATCTAGTTGAACAACCAGACAGTAAGGCATTACAATAGTCCAACCTAGAGGTGATAAAAGCATGGACTAGTTTTTCTGCATCATTTAGCGACAGTATATTTCTTATCTTGGCAATACTGTATTTCTGAGGTGAAAGAATGCTATCCTGGTGATATTATCTACATGAGCTTCACACGAAAGGCTGGAATCTATAATCACAACGAGGTCTTTTACTGTTGCACTTGATGGAACAGAAAGGCCATCTAAAGTTACAGTGTGATCTAAAATCTTACTTCTAGCTGAATGCGGTCCTATGACTAGAACTTCTGTCTTATCAGGATTAAGCAGAAGGAAGTTAATTAGCATCCAATCTTATATCCTGCACACATTGCTCAACTTTAGTAAGCTGGTTTTTCTCATCTGGTTTTGCTGCGACCTATAACTGTGTGTCGTCAGCATAACAATGAAGACTAATACCATGTTTACGGATTATGTTGCCTAGAGGAAGCATGTATAGGGAAAAAAGTAGTGGGCCTAAAACTGAACCTTGTGGAACACCAAATTTCACTAGAGAGCATGCAGAATAATCACCATTTAAGTCTACATACTGATAATGATCGGTCAAATAGGATCTGAGCCAGAAGAGAGCTGTACCCTTAATTCCTACTACATTTTCTAATCTGCGCACAAGAATAGCATGATCAATGGTGTCAAAAGTTGCACTGAGGTCGAGTAATACAAGCATAATTACACAACCTTGATCAGAGGCCAATAGGAGGTAATTTAAAACTTTAACGAGTGCTGTTTCTGTGCTGTGATGACTGCCTAAATCCTGACTGATACAGTTCATGTATGCTATTTCTATGTAGATATGATCATAGCTGCTCTGCTACTATCTTTTTGAGAATCTTGGAGATGAAGGGGAAGTTTGATATTGGCCTGTAATTGGACAACTGACAGGGGTCGAGGTCAAGTGTCTTAATAATCGGTTTAATGACTGCTAATTTAATAGATTTTGGAACCCAATGCTGAGTGAGGAATTAATTATTCTCAACAGGGGTTCTGTTATTACTGGTACTATCTGTTTAAGAAAATGTGCCGGTATAGGATCTAATATACAGGTTGATGAATTTGCAGAAGAGGTGAGTGAAATTAGTTCATTCTCTTCAAGGGGAGTAAAGTATTCTAGGTTCTGATCTGACATAGTTAGTTTAACATCTGCATAAATTGCATTGTCCGGCTTCAAAGCCTCAATTTTATGCCTGATATTTACAATTTTATTATTATAAAAGTTCATAAAATCCTCATTATTACATGATGTTGTTGTGGAGATTTCTGAAGTGGTCTTATCTCTAGTTAATTTGGCTACGGTAATAAATAAAAATCTAGGTTTTTTTTTGTTATTTTCTATAAGAATGGAGAGATACGTTGATCTATCTTAGCTACACTAAGAGCTTTTCTATATTTCTGGATGCTCCCCTTCCATTCTATTTGAAATACTATTAATTTACTTTGACACCATTTACATTCTAATTTCCGATCTGTCTTTTTTAAAGTGCGCGTGTGATCGTTATACCAGGGAGCGAGTTTCTTATCTCTGATAATTTTTCTTAAGAAATTCAGAGTACGGCCCTGGAGGTCTGTAAATTACAATTAGTGGAATCGACTGAGCTGACTTAATATACTTAAATATACTTATGTTACTATATAGAATTTAAAATGAATTAAATTTGTGTTCGTGTTTTTGTACTTGGAAGGTCTTCCAATTATCTATGAAGCCCACATTATTTTCGGAGCACCACCTGGACATCCAGCGGGTCAGCGACCATAACCTGCTATAAGTTATGTCGCCACGTCTCATTGGGATGGGACCAGAGCATATTACTTCATCGGACATCGCCTTCGCTAATTTAAACACCTCTGTAAAGTTACTCTTACTAACCTCTGACTGACGAAGGCGTATATCATTAGCTCCAGCATGTGCTACTATCTTAGAGAACCTGTGCTGTCCTAGAGCCCTAAGATTACCTGCTATGTCCAGTGCTCTGGCTCCCGGGATACACCTAACCACTGCCGCCCCTAAAGGTCTAGCTAATGCTTCTTTCGCACTCTCTAACCCTCTCTAAAGTCTGGATGCACTCCTCTAAGCCAAATATCTTCTCCATCAGAGTGCTCACTAACACCCCTATCTCACCTATGCGGTTTGACTCCCGGTGAGATGCAGTGTCGGGCACCGTGAGTTGCCGCAATTGCCCGCCGATGTTCTGCTGACGTTCCGTGAAGTTCGCCAAGGTCCGCAAACTTCCGCGAGGGCAGCCAAAAAAATTCAACATCTTTAATTTTTCGCCGTATTTACAGCCACCGCGCGAAACCGCATAGGTGAGTTAGGGGTATAACAAACACCTATCACAAGTAAAATTATCGCTTATGACGGAGGAAGAATGTCTAAACATCCTGCACTCCACACACTGAACAAGCTGAATATTATCCATTTTATTGTACCTGAGTCCGGAAGACAAAGAAACTCTCGCATTGCGTAACTTTCGCGGCAACAATACAAAAACAAGAAGCTACGTCACCCACTTCTGCAGTCCCAGTGAGCTAAATCAAACTTACGGGCATTTAGTACAAATTTAAAATTTTTTTTCTTTGGAAATAGATGTATGGTGCACTAAAAAAAATTATATCAACTCGGTTTAGCTTAGTGGGACTGCAGAAGCTTAATTTATGATTAAAATTAAGATTTTATTATTTGTCAGATGTACCTTATAGCACAGTGAAATTATTTTTTATTGGATCCCAGTTAGGAAGCTGGAGTCAGATTACAGGGTCAGCCAGGTTACACCGTCCCTGGAGCAGATGGGGGCTTTACTCAATGGCTCAAAAGTGCCAGCTCGTGCTTGAACCAGTGACCTTCAGGGCAGTGACCCACCATTGCCCATGGAAGCACGACTTACCTGAACTTTGGAATGCATTGGAATGGAATGCAATGGGAAGAATCCGCCCATTTCTTTCTTCTCAGGATACTCAGGTGCTTGTTCGGTCCCTTGGTATTTCAAGACAGGACTACTGCAACTCACTCCTGGCAGGTCCAACTCTGTCCACCATTCGTCCTCTGCAGCTGATCCAGAATGCAGTGGGACGTCTCAATTTCAACTTTCTCAAGTTTTCCCATACCACCCCTCTTCTCCACTACCTGCACTGGCTTCCTGTAGCTGCCCGCATCAAATTCAAAACCCTGAAACTTGCTTAGAAAGCTAAAAATGGCCCAGCACCCACTTACCTCATAGCTCTAATCACATCCCGCACCGCACCATGTTCCGGCACTGCTTGTCTGGTCCATTCATCCAGACTCTTTTCTGTTCTGGCACCTATGTGGTGGAATTAACTTCTTCTAGATGTCCGTACCGCTGAGTATTTGACAATCTTTAAACGACGACTTAAGACATACAGTATTTGTTTCTTCAGTACTTCTGCTAATAACCCTACCCACCCACCCATTTGTATATACCAGATAATATAAAAAACCCTTCCCAACTGTATTTGACTGATGGCACTTACTTAGTAACTCAGTATAAGTATCTATCCAATGACGGAAACAGTCGCTCTGGATAAAAGTGTCTGCCTAATGCCTAAATGTCAATTTTTGCATGGAACAAGGGTTGTCGAATTTGGCTCTATTTCCATACATTGTACTCATGTTTCAGGTAACAAACTTCACATTCGGTGTGCAGAGAAGGAACATTTATAACATCCAATATGCACCTCACTTTTGATTTAAGACAGACTTAACAGAAAAAACTGAACTATCCCTTTAAGGTTAGCTTTCCAGGCATGAAAACAAACCTCAGCTCGAGCCCAAAATACCTTTTCTTTTTGAACCTTATAATTGAAAAGTCTCATGAAATGATTCCTAATGACACATTTTGCCCTTTTTACATCAAATTATGGTGCAGTAAATAAGACTATATATGTGCTTTTGCCATGCACGAGTGACCACATTGCAACAGTTCAGTTCAGTTTTTAATATGAATATTGCTCATGAAGAAAAAAAATTGGAGCATGGACGGGGTAAGGGAGTTTCCTTTGTGATTTTTGGCGGATATGCACTCTCATGTTCAGATCCACAAAAGAAAAAAAAGACATGTATTTTGAATATGACCCCACTATTCCCCCACTTATTCAATTTTTATTATTTCTATAGTGCTTTTAACAATTGCCATTGTCGCAAAGCAGCTTTACACAATTAAAATAATTATTTAAGTTTGCATAAGGTGTGAACGTGTATGAATCAAAATGATCAGACTGTTGAAACCAGACTCAACAGGGAACCCATCCTCATTTGGGTGATAATGGATAGCAGGGATTGATCTGCATCATACTGTGCGAGACTGGAAGTTCAGTATGACAGGAGATGTGTTTAAGTTAAAATTGAGTCGAATCCGTTACTGGAGGCTCAGGTAGACTATAGGAAACTCCAGTCCTGAAGTATCAAGCGACTGAAGTCACAAGTCCTCAGTGAACAGCTGTCTGCATCAGCCGAGGACAGGACCGTCTTCGTGGAAAAGTGAAACCGTCCCCAGTCACCACACGCATCACAGGTAGACCACACGGGGCATCCATGCGACGAGATCTCCTGGATCAGGAAACCAGGACGAGTCAGACAGCTCCAGGAGCAGAGGGGGTCTGGATGACTGGCAGCTCAGGAAAGACATGTATAGCTCAACAGAGAGACAGGTAGAGGGAAAGAGAGAGGGAGAGAAAAAGGAGAAGAGAAAGAAGAGGAGAGTAGTTTTCATAATACGTGATACTGACAAGCAGCCTGCGTCCTTTGATCGAAGTAGGCGTGGCGGACCATAAGACACTAGCAGTTCACTCAGATACTGCGACACAAGACCATTTAATGGTTTATACATCAATAGTAGTATTTTAAAATTGATGCGTAATTTCACAGGGAGCCAATGCAATGATATGATACTGTAGGGGTGATGTGCTCGTATCTTCTGGTTCAGGTGAGGACTCTCGCTGCTGCATTCTGGACTAACTGAAGCTTGTTTATACACTTAGTTGAACAACCAGACAGTAAGGCGTTACAAAAGTCCAACCTAGAGGTGATAAAAGCACAAAATAGTTTTTCAAATTAAAGGCTGGAATCTATAATCACACCAAGGCCTTTCACTGTTGTACTTGATGGAACAGGAAGGCCATTTAAAGTTACAGTGTGATCAGAAAGCTTGCTTCTACTGTAGCTGCTTGTGGTCCTTTGAGTAGAACTTTTATCAAGATTAAGCAGAAGAAAGTGAATTAACATCTAATCTCTTATGTCCTGCACACATTGCTCAACTTTAGCAAGCTGTTTTTTCATATCTGGTTTTGAGATGTATAACTGTGTGTCGTCAACATAACAATGAAAACTAATACCATGCTTATGAATTATGATATTGCCCAGAGGAAGCATGTGAAGAGAAATACAGTAAGCAGTGGGCCTAAAACTGATCCCTGTGGAACACCAAACTCCACTTTAGAACATGCAGAATGCATTTAATCTACAAACTGATAATTCAATTCAATTCAATTCAGTTTTATTTGTATAGCGCTTTTAACAATTGACATTTTCTCAAAACAACTTTACACAATCAAAAGAATGATTTAAGTTTGTATGGAATGTGAATGTGTATGAATCAGAAATGTTCAGATAGTCCCTGGTGAGCAAGCCCGAGGGCGACAGTGGCAAGGAAAAACTCCTTGAGATGGTAATAGGAAGAAACCTTGAGAGGAACCAGACTCAACAGGGAACCCATCCTCATCTGGGTGAAAGATAGCAGGAAATGATCTGCATTTATACAGTGTTGAGTGTTAGGTTCAGCTATAATAGTTGATGTTAATTGATGTTATAATAGTTGATGTAAAATGGAGTCCAGTAGTTATTGGAGACTCAGATAGACTTGTAGAAAGTTCCAGTCCTGAACTATCGAATTGTCAAGTCCTTAGAGAAACAGCTGACAACACCAGTCGAGGCCAGAACCATCTTCTAAGTAGAGAGAATCATCCCCAGACACCAGACGCATCCCAAAGAGACACACGGGGCATCCATGCGACGAGACCTCCAACCAGAAACGGGGCACCAGGATGGATCAGACAGGTCCGGAGGGCAGAGGGAGTCTGGATCACTGGCAGCTCAGGAATGACGTGTAGTTCGACAGAGAGTGAGAGAGAAAGAGTGAAAGGGGGAGAAAGGAAGAAGAGGAGAGATGGCAATTAGGTATGGTCACATGTATAATGTGAATGTATATTTACTGTAGAGTGCAAGCAGGGACTCCGGCAGGACTAACTATGACAGCATAACTAAAAGGGAGAGCCAGAAGCAAACACAAACATGAGGGCTCCCTGAGATGTAAAGCAAACAATCACCTCACAGTCAACAAACCTGAGTGATCAAATGAGAGTGAGGAAGACAGCATCTAAACATACCAGTTCACAATAATACTCTACGTCCATGAGTCCCCCAGATCTGCTCCTTTACCTAAGGCAAATCTATTTATAAAAATGCTTGGCTAAATAAATAGGTTTTTAGCCTAGACTTAAACACTGAGACTGTGTCTGAGTCCCGAACACTATTTGGAAGACTATTCCATAATTTTGGGGCTTTGTGAGAAAAAGCTCTGCCCCCAGCTGTAGTTTTCATAATACGCGGTACTGACAAGCAGCCTGCATCCTTTGATCGAAGTAGGCGTGGCGGATCGTAAGACACTAGCAGTTTGCTCAGATACTGCGGCGCGAGACCATTTAATGCTTTATATGTCAAGAGTAGTATTTTAAAATCAATGCGAAATTTCACAGGGAGCCAATGTAGTGAACATATGATAGGGGTGATGTGCTCATATATTCTGGTTCTAGTGAGGACTCTCGCTGCTGCATTCTGGAGTAGCTGAAGCTTGTTTATGCACCTAACTGAACAACCAGACAGTAAGGCATTACAATAGTCCAACCTAGAAGTGATAAAAGCATGAACTAGTTTTTCTGCATCGTTTAGCGACAATATATTTCTTATCTTGGCAATATTTCTGAGGTGAAAGAATGCTATCCTGGTGATATTATCTACATGAGCTTCAAATGAAAGGCTGGAATCTATAATCATGCCGAGGTCTTTTACTGTTGCACTTGATGGAACAGAAAGGCCATCTAAAGTTACGGTGTGATCTAAGATTTTACTTCTAGCTGTATGCGGTCCTATGACTAGAACTTCTGTCTTATCCGGATTAAGCAGAAGGAAGTTAATTAGCATCCAATTTCTTATGTCCTGCACACATTGCTCAACTTTAGTAAGCTGGTTTTTCTCATCAGGTTTTGTTGAGACATATAGCTGTTTGTCGTCAGCATAACAATGAAAACTAATACCATGCTTACGGATTATGTTGCCCAGAGGAAGCATGTAAAGGGAGAAAAGCAGTGGGCCTAAAACTGAACCCTGCGGAACGCCAAACTCCACTAGAGAACATGCAGAATAATCACCATTTAAGTCTACATACTGATAACGATCGGTCAAATAGGATCTGAGCCAGGAGAGGGCTGTACCCTTAATTCCTACTACATTTTCTAATCTGTGAAGAAGAATAGCATGATCAATGGTGTGATAAAAGCTGCACTGATAAAAGCTGCACTGAGGTCGAGTAATACAAGCATAGTTACACAACCCTGATCAGAGGCCAATAGGAGGTCATTTACTACTTTAACGAGTGCTGTTTCTGTGTTGTGATGAGGCCTAAATCCTGACTGATACAGTTCATGTATGCCATTTCTATGTAGATATGAGCCTAGCTGCTCCGCTACTATCTTTTCCAGAATCTTAGAGATAAAGGGGAGGTTTGATATTGGTTTGTAATTGGACAGCTGACAGGGGTCGAGGTCAGGTTTCTTAATTATTGGTTTGATAACTGCTAATTTAAAAGATTTTGGAACATAACCAATGCTGAGTGAGGAATTAATTATTCTCAACAGCGGTTCTGTTATTACTGGTACTATCTGTTTAAGAAAATGTGTCGGTATAGGATCTAATATACAGGTTGATGAATTTGCAGAAGAGATGAGTGAAATTAGTTCATTCTCTTCAAGAGGAGTAAAGTATTCTAGGTTTGAATCTGACATGGCTAGGTTAACATCTGTATCAATTACATTGTTCGGTTTCAAAGCCTCAATTTTATGCCTGATATTACATATACATATACAATTTTATTATTAAAAAAGTTCATGAAGTCCTCACTATTGCATGATGTTGTTGTGGAGATTTCTGTAGTGGTCTTATTTCATAATGATCAAATAGGATTTGAGCCACGAGAGGGCCGTTCCCTTAATTCCTACTACATTTTCTAATCTGTGAAGGAGAATACTATGATCAATAGTGTCAAAAGCTACAGTCAGGTTGAGTAACACAAGTACAGTGAACCATACTTATCATAAATTCACCTGTTTGTGTTCGAATAACCCCAGCAATGTTGTCTGGCTGATGTCACCCTCTGTGTGGCAGGATGTGGGAACAACCGACCCCAGGTTTTGGTTTCCTTAGATGATTATGCGTTTCTCTATTATATAACAATGGAGATGTTTCATAAAAACAAGTTATTACTGTAAGTGAAAAAGTTTAGACTTATTCTCGCTCTCTCTCTCTCTCTCTTTCTCTCTCTCTTTCTCTACCCCAAACGCCCCCCCCCGCCTGCTCTCTAATGCAGTGACCTCATTGCCCTGCACTTGAACTCCGCTTTGCTTTGGCCACTTTAACTAGTTGTGTCATTGTAAAAACAGTGTTTAAGCGATTTAGCTTTTTTGTTGTTCATGCTTAAAAACTTTTGACAGACCTGTAAAAACAGAAAAACAGACTAGAGATCAGACGCGTTGTACTCTGATTGAACCTGCTCCCAGATAAACTTTAGTATCATGTATTAGTACAGTATTTGTGCATTATAAGGGCTGACTTAATGGACAAAGCTTAGTCTAAAGTTAAAAGCATCACTGAGGAAAGCAGTTTGCTATTTAGTCTCTTAGATCTGCTTCGGGGATTTGACAGGATTGGTTAATTTTCTTTTCTCTCTCTATTTTTACTTATATAAGATATTTAAGCACAATTAGTCTTTAAGACTCAGATTGTGGCAGATTAGGTTGTGGAAGGTTAGTGGGACTGGAGCGTCTACTGTCAGATTAGTCTCTTTCCCTGCCGAGATTTAATGTTTAATGTTTAATATTTAATGTTTCGTTCAAGTTAATTCCAAAAGGCAACATCCAGTTCTAAAAAAAAAAAAAAAAACAGGTGCCAAAACAAGCAGTTCTTTGAAAAACCACTAGGAACGGGTCCCAAAATTGAGTCAATCCAACTTGTTAAAATGTCCAACACCAGAAGTAAATGTTTACAGCCTGGTAAAGGAAAATGCTTTTGGTCTCAATAGCTGGGGTTTTCCATTCATGACAACTGTACAGGGCATGAATTTTTATTGAATTCATCAGGTACAATTATATTAAGCCATAAAACTTTTCACAATAGTGGCGGCTGCTCTAAGACTACAAGGGAAGCTCAGCTTCCTCTACTATGTCAGAAAATAATACTATGTCGTATTTATATTGGTTTTAATAAAAGTGCGCCAGAACGCGTCACTTCATGACTAGCTTGTTCAGAATCCGGTATTTGTTGTAGATTGTTTGACGCGATTTTCTTGTCATACGTTTCCGTTCAGCACAGCGCGTTAAATCCTCCTGAAGCCCAGCTTCACTGGAGCTCTATGGGCAGCACAGAGGAGCTTTTTTCACTGCAGAAAAGCGCTACGGTAATTGGATAAATGCACCAAAATCGTCACTTACTGGGAGTGAATGGAGCAGTAGGCGGGCCAGAGGAGGAGCTCTTTAAAGGAGCTCTTTTTTTGATTGACAGCATATCTTAAGTACAGTATACATCAGCGCTACAGAGATTCGAGTTCAGTCCATGCGGAATTGCAGGTGAAGTGGTACGACGAACTGCTCCACTCTGTATTGTTTGCTGGTGATATAAACCATTTTTGTTTGTACAAATCATTCTTTAAATAATAAAAAAAAAAACATTATATCGTTCTTGACTTTGTTCCTTGTTTTAGCATTATAAAGTTAGTTCATTCATATAATTAAAGTAGCTCGTGGAAGGGGAAACTAGCCAGCTAGCTTCCCCTGTTTCAAAAGCTACAGTAGCAGCTGCCACTGTTTCACAACTAGGGGCGTGGTCAATTTGAGTAACAGCTGTACTGAAAGTGTCAAACTGCTAGCTGTCTGCTTGGCATCACTTTATCTAACTAGCTATCTGTAATCTGAGAGCTTCTCAGCTGTGCAATCATTACAGGACTTTTTCAGTTATGGTACAACATGTATGGTATGAATGACGGAGTTCAAAGTAAAGCTAGCATATAAATTAATGTTAGCTACCGTAGCATTTTAGCAAGTTAAAATAAAGACATCCTGGTTTGAAAACGTGCAAAAACGTTTTTGTATGCTCAGTTGTTGGTTCATGAAAAGAAAATCGGTAAAAGCAGGTCAGTCAGTGCATCTTCAGGTTGTTCTTTTTTGCCTTCTTAGAGAGGTTACAAGCTTTATTTGATTGTGGTGCTAATCAGCAAGAATGCTTTGTTGCAGGATTGATAAACCTGATTAAATCTCCCACCGAGACTTTTGCACCATGACGTCGTGTGCAAAATTATTACCAGTCATCGGATTTGAAACAGCACACACAGCACACACACACACACACACACACACACACACACACACACACACACACAGACACACACACACACACACACACACAGAGACCAAACTCCACATGTCCTATATCAGCACCACATCCCCGCTAATGATCACGACAGGTCATTACTGTATTACAGGAGCACCACAGCATTATGCAAAACCACACCGCCAGAGATCAGGGGCAATAAACAGGAGCTGAGTGTGGCCCAGATGGCACAGAGCTGGCAGTGCAAGGGACCAACAACAGTATCACAGTGCTACAAGAGAATCAAATACATTGTATGTTTAGTTCAAGACAAGACACATAGAACGACACAGTGCTTGTGTGAGCCGTTCAGACTTTTAGCATCAAGTAAGTGTACAAGTAGGTACAAAATAGGTACAAGTGCAGAATATGAATTTTTCAATTTTAAAATGAAAGTGAACAGTTGTCAGTAAGAGTGGAAGCATGCTTGACGGATGCAGCAAGGTGACAAGGAGTGTTTTTTTTTTCTTTTTTTTTCCAAAATTCAATGGGTGTTCAAGTCAAACCAGGACTTTTTGTTGTGCAGAATAACAAAACACGGGTATTTATTTCTCTATACAATCTACTACCACACTAAAGCAGTTATCCCAGTGTTTTTTTCCGCTAGTGCTAGGATACCATCAAGATAAAAAGATTTCTTAATACACCAAGAGCTACATGATCTGAAACCATTTAAATATTCTACTGCAGCTAAGAGTCTCATTATCGTACCGTGCTTGAAGTCTTCTGTAAATGTCAGTTTTTACAATTGAAAACTGATTGACAAAACAAAAGATTGATTAAATTGCGTAATCGATTTATTCGCACTGCCCTACCTACTACGACCCCAAACTGCTTAAAAAAAACCTGAGGGTTGTAACTCGTCCTTCTTATTCATGGTCTAAAAGACCTACACAATTTTTTCTTTTTCATGTTGGTTTCTTGTTTGTATGTTCGGACTATTTCGCAAGTCAGTCAACAAGCAACCAAGCACAGTGTTTAACCTAATTTGTTTTCTCAGTCTGCCAGTCACTGTTTCCTCAGTTTCTGTCGTGCAAATTCCAGCAGTTCCATTTATCCAATGCTGATTTTTTTATTTATTTTTTTTTTAGGCTTTTGCTGTGGCAAAACAACCCAAGTGCAAAGCTTACGCTAAGGAGCTTCCTACTGCTGACTGTTTGCTTGTTTGTATGTGAGCTAGACTAGTAAATAGAGTAAAGCCTATTCTTACATTTTAAGTAAAATTCTTTGCTATGGTAACTAACAAAATGTGTAAATGTGATTTCTCTATAAACATCACCGAAGTATAATATAATATATAATATAATATATAATGAAATTATAAAAAGCATAAGGCTTTGATAAAAAAAAATAAAAAGCGACATGTACACTAGACCAACTGGACAATCAGTGCAGAGAAAGCCAACATCCTGGAATGTTGTAAAATGCTGCCCTACGTTCCTGCACTAAACCTCTGCACAGACTCTATACGCTTACTCTCTTTGAGACGAGCTCTTCGAGTGCTCGCCTGGCGAATGTCTACTGTAGCTCCTGTCGTGTTCTCTACGCTCAGGCGGGTCTCGTCATCTGTTCCTCTCCTCCTGTTCCCTCTCATGTGGTTTGTGTGGGCAAAATCTCTCTGGGTGGCTCGGCTCTTTCTCGTCCTCTTTAAGCTCAGGGTGCGGTGGAGCTCTTTAAGCTCGTAGAGGAGAACCAGCAAACATACCCCCATGTTTCCTTTGGTTTCTTCTCAGTACTTTAATTGATACCTCCTTGACTCCTTTGACCCTCTGTCCTTCAGCCTGGCAGTCTAACTTCAATCACTGTTTACTGGCGTGAGCGGTGTGTCAGGGTAATACACTCAAAGAAATCAAGGAGACAAGAAACATCCAGAGCACACAGCTGCTTCATGTGATGCTCCCAAACAAAACAGTAAAACATTATATTTGAAATTCAAAAGTAGTCGTGTACAGGATTTTATTTTATTTTATTTTGGGGCATTTTTTATTAAATTTGATTTAAGTATCGAATCAAGCTTTTTTTTTTTTTTTTCGCAATAATACGTAATATATTATCACCTAGTGTTGTATTAGATCTTTTTATCAACTTCAGCTCTTGTGAACATCACAGAGGTTTTGAAGTTATATTTGTTGTGTACAGTATGTTACCTGAGCACATACCATTCATTTTTCTAGGGGACAAAACATTATATAGATATTAGTTTGACTATAACGAATACAGCAGTGAAATATAGATGTTGCTGCATGAAGTAAAACAAAAAATACTGTATATTATATGATATGTCACTTTTACAAGTGGGTGGTTTAATATCCTTTAAAAAAATATTTAAAAATAATTTATGAGCATGTTTTTGTCCCACTTCAAAATGTCGTAATTACTTGAAAATTATTATTATTATTATTTTTTTTTGGTTTGAAAATGGAATGAAGTGCCGCATTAATTCAATTCAATTCAATTTTGTTTATATAGCGCTTTTAACAATGGTCATTGTCTCAAAGCAGCTTCACAAAAATGAAAGAAATTTAACCACAAAAAAATAAAATAATAATAATAAATAAATAAGTAAATAAATAAATATAATAATAATAATTATAGAAAAGAAAATAAACAATATTAACAATATAAACGAACGTTGTTGTCATTTTAAAATACCAGGCTGACATTACTGGTCAAAAATTTGGACACACCTTCTAAGTCCATGGTCTTTTCTGACTTTTATCTAACTTTCTTTCTATATTGTACAACAATGCTGAATTTCATTTACATTTATAGTTTAATAGCCGCCTTATTTGATTGGTTGTTTTTTTTTTCATCTGTTTATTCTTTTTTACTTCCCCTTCTCTTCTCTTCTTTTTCTCCCCACACAAAACCCAGCCTTTCAGCTCCATATTTTTCTTTCTTTCTTTTCCTTCTTTAAATATGCCTGGTGTCCAGCCTTTCTTATGTAAGGCTGGCTTGGAGTCAGGGATGGGTGCGGTGGGGGGTATTGGGGTTCACAACCACAGATTGTAAAGGTGTGCATTGAAACATTACATGCTTACTTAATTATACATCAATAAAAATATTGTTGAAAAGAAAACAAGAAAAAAATATACAATCATCTTCTTTGAACAGTTGATATTGAGGTGTGTCTGCTACTTATGCTCTGTAAAGCCTTCATAACGGCTTTAATCTGAGGTGCTGTTAACTGGTGATTGACCTGCATGTCTTAAAATAACAACTGATTGTTGTTGTTGTTACTTATGTAATGCTTTTAAAAGTGTTATTTTATAGTTTTAAAGAAATCCATTATTGTTCTAGAATGTACCAAAATAAATCACTAAACAAAAAAAAGGATTGAATTAGAAGGGGTGTCCAAATTTTGCCTGGTGCTGTACGTCTAATTTCGTTCTAAAATGTGCTCATGGCTTAAAGATTTTTTGACTGGAACTCAATTAAAACTTTACTAGACAAATAAAATCGAATGATGATAACACTCTTCACTCTCAACATAGCATTTCCAGCAATTGCAAAAGCCATGTTCGCCTATCCGTAAAGTTACATGAGCCAAATCTTTTATCAATGCATTGGCTCAACAGATCTTTAGATGTTCCTTTTAGTATATATACAGTGGTGTGAAAAACTATTTGCCCCCTTCCTGAGTTCTTATTCTTTTGCATGTTTGTCACACTTAAATGTTTCTGCTCATCAAAAACCGTTAACTATTAGTCAAAGATAACATAATTGAACACAAAATGCAGTTTTTAAATGAAGGTTTACGTTATTAAGGGAGAAAAGAAATTCCAAATCTACATGGCCCTGTGTGAAAAAGTGATTGCCCCCCTTGTTAAAAAATAACTTAACTGTGGTTTATCACACCTGAGTTAAATTTCTGTAGTCACCCCCAGGCCTGATTACTGCCACACCTGTTTCAATCAAGAAATCACTTAAATAGGAGCTACCTGACACAGAGAAGTAGACCAAAAGCACCTCAAAAGCTAGACATCATGCCAAGATCCAAAGAAATTCAGGAACAAATGAGAACAAAAGTAATTGAGATCTATCAGTCTGGTAAAGCTTTGGGACTCCAGCGAACCACAGTGAGAGCCATTATCCACAAATGGCAAAAACATGGAACAGTGGTGAACCTTCCCAGGAGTGGCCGGCCGACCAAAATTACCCCAAGAGCGCAGAGACAACTCATCCGAGAGGCCACAAAAGACCCCAGGACAACATCTAAAGAACTGCAGGCCTCACTTGCCTCAATTAAGGTCAGTGTTCACGACTCCACCATAAGAAAGAGACTGGGCAAAAACGGCCTGCATGGCAGATTTCCAAGGCGCAAACCATTTAAGCAAAAAGAACATTAAGGCTCGTCTCAATTTTGCTAAAAAACATCTCAATGATTGCCAAGACTTTTGGGAAAATACCTTGTGGACCGACGAGACGAAAGTTGAACTTTTTGGAAGGTGCGTGTCCCGTTACATCTGGCGTAAAAGTAACACAGCATTTCAGAAAAAGAACATCATACCAACAATAAAATATGGTGGTGGTAGTGTGATGGTCTGGGGTTGTTTTGCTGCTTCAGGACCTGGAAGGCTTGCTGTGATAGATGGAACCATGAATTCTACTGTCTACCAAAAAATCCTGAAGAAGAATGTCCGGCCATCTGTTCGTCAACTCAAGCTGAAGCGATCTTGGGTGCTGCAGCAGGACAATGACCAAAAACACACCAGCAAATCCACCTCTGAATGGCTGAAGAAAAACAAAATGAAGACTTTTGAGTGGCCTAGTCAAAGTCCTGACCTGAATCCTATTGAGATGTTGTGGCATGACCTTAAAAAGGCGGTTCATGCTAGAAAACCCTCAAATAAAGCTGAATTACAACAATTCTGCAAAGATGAGTGGGCCAAAAATCCTCCAGAGCTCTGTAAAAGACTCGTTGCAAGTTATCGCAAACGCTTGATTGCAGTTATTGCTGCTAAGGGTGGCCCAACCAGTTATTAGGTTCAGGGGGCAATTACTTTTTCACACAGGGCCATGTAGGTTTGGATTTTTTTTCTCCCTAAATAATAAAACCCCTCATTTAAAAACTGCATTTTGTGTTTACTTGTGTTATCTTTGACTAACAGTTAAATGTGTTTGATGATCAGAAACATTTTGTGTGACAAACATGCAAAAGAATAAGAAATCAGGAGGGGGGCAAATAGTTTCTCACACCACTGTAAATACGTTCTCATGCACGAGCCAAACTTGATAAATTCCAATATTCAAGCACATCAACTACGCTGATGTGCACGACTTTGGTTTTCCTTCCTGTGGTATTATTATTGTTACTGGTGGGCCTCACCCATATTCTGTTCTTCTGTTACATACATTTAATTATTCCTTTTGAGTTTTTCTAGGCACACATAATAAAAAAAAAAGTCTATATACTATTTCTGAAGAGATTTTATTTTTGGCTTTTAATAGTAGGTCTGGCTAATTCAGCTCTCCTGATTGCAGGTTATTTACCTTTATAATACTGGAGTGCCTGACACTAGCTGTACATTTCAGGCAAGTTGCTTGGACTTTGTGTATCCTGTAAATGTGTGTGTGTGTGGGGGGGGGGGGGGGGGTGAGGGTGGTGGTGTTACGGGTGGTCACTGGGTTTGACTTGCACTGCGAGACCTCACACACGTCAGACTGCTGAATGGAGAATTGTTCTTCCCGACCTGGTCTAGGCCTGGCATTTTTACTACCAGTGTGAGGGCAGTGCTACTTGTTTAGTTTGTACAGTAGAGGTTTTCTCTGTATTTTCATGTGTGGTTGTGTCAGATATGCCTTTGTGTGTGTGTGTCTTTGTAATAGTAACTGCTGTGGGTTGGCATTTTAGATGGTTTGTTTTGAAGAGATCCTTTCTCATGGGTTTTCATAAGGTTGTGGAACGAGTCTGAGAAGTAAAGACAGATGTGTGTAAATGGGTTTGGTCAGGCATGTACGCTAGGAGTGTGTTTATGTAGATGATTTCCCCACTAAAATGAAATAATGCCACCTTCAGCAGAAATCGAACACTCCAGATACCTGGAGAGCTGGTAATTTATATCACAGTGAAGGGATTTGTCCCTCTACATTACAGGGCTTTCTAGCATGGACTGTCTTTTAAACGTCCTGCCACAGCATCTCAGTGGGGTTTAGGTCGCCTTCATTTGAATTCTTTTGAATCATTTGGAGGTGGACTTGTTCTTCTTTTCTTGCTGCATGTATGACTGTAAAGCATCTGCACACCATCACTCTACCCCCACCATTTATTGACTGCAGAGCATCCTTACACCGTTGCTCTACCCTCACCATGTATGATTGTAAAACATTACCACACCACCACACCACCCCCACAATTGTCCTGTGATTAAAGTCTGCAGTTCCTCCAATGTTCATTTGGAGTCTTTTATGACTTCTTGGATGACTTGTCAATAGCACTTCTGGGAAGCAGAAATATGTATTTCTTTTTCTTTCTCATATTTTTTTTGGAATTTATTAAGCTGTAGGAAATCTGTTAGTCAGTTTTTTTCACCAAATCAAACTTTTTTCCACCAAGAAAAAGAACCATGGGCCTCCGAGTAGCGCAGTGGTAAAGTGCTCGCCCTATCATCCAGAGATTGCTGGTTCGGTTCCCGGGTGATGCTCTCACAGCCGGAGGTCTAGAGAGAGCTGATTGGCCGAGCTCTCTCAGAGGGGAGGGATGAGAGGTACTTAGTGCTTCCACATTAATCACGGCTCTGCAGCTAATCAGGGGCGTCTGTGAGCTCGCGCACGTGGAAGGAGTGGATAGCGCTGTTATGATATGGAAATGTTTAATTCCAGTTCACCCCTCATTCTACCCAATTTCCTTCTAGACTAGCAGGCCTATAGCTATGCACTGTTAGCATGCTCATGTGGCTTTTCCACCAATCAGAACATTCTTTATGGTTATTAAATGGTTTTTAAAAACTTTGTCTGTTTTTCCATGCCACCGCGGAAGGATTTTATCAAACACTCATACTACTGCTGGTATTCAAACCTTTCACTTTACAAATGGGTAAACACACACCGGGTCTGATTAGGACAGATTGCCCTGGTGAGTGCGTTTAATTATTCCTTGTCAACCATGTCCTCTTTGCCAGGGATACTCCTTGAACCTGCTGTTTAACAGGCCCTAGAAAAAAGGGTGCAGATTTTAGACTTGTGGCCAAACAGAAAAGATATAAAGCACTTTAAGGTTAGTCTCTTTCTGAAAATTAAGAGGTCCTGAAACACTTTAGGAAATGGGGTTATGGAGGCAAGACTACCACCATGAGTAAACTATACTTCCACCACGAGTAAACTATACTGCCCACAAAGCTAATATCAGGATATTTTAAGAATATATGACTTTTTCAGCTGCAGGAACAGTAATGTGTCATCTAATCGGATCACAGGATCAGCATTATTCCTTTGTGAATCTATTCATAGTCCCGCTTTTTTGCACATTTGACCTATTTTTTAATGCACCAAAGCTTGCGCTTTCTCGTTCTCGAGGGATTAAAGCTAAAAGGTGCAGTAAAAGAGACAAGCGTTTATTCCTGTCTTGGGTCAGTGCCGTTGAACAAGCGGGAACTGAAGTAAAAGTAAGGTTCCAAGGTTCGATTCCCAAGCTTCGGTTCCGGTCTGGTGTTATTGCGCCATGGCATTACAGGTCCACTGTAAACCTTTTTCACTCCAAAATTTGTCAGAAGAAAAAATTTATGATTTTTTTGTTTCTAATTTGATACTTTAATTGCATTTATGTGACATACTATATGTTCTAGCATTTGAAATACTGTTATTTTTTTAAAGAATATATTTTTTTAATTTCTGTGTGCTCAAGGAGTCTCAGATGAAGCAAATCGAGTAGCAGATGAAACAATTTGGAATATGAATTGTGTTTATCTTATGCTTTGTAGTTCCTTTGAATTGTTACCTGTTTATAAGTGTTGTACTTACAAAATTAGGCATAGTGAAAAAAAGGCGAGCGCTGAAGCTGGCATTGCGTGTGTGGAAAGGAATGAAAAGTGTTTACAACAGGGTACACTCTGCAATAGGAACAGAAATAGAAAATGAAAAAGTATACTGATAATCATCAGCACTGTAAACAGCAGTAAATGGTAAACAAATTATATTTGGCGTGGTTAAGCATAATTTGTAGTACAGATTTCAGCCCACTAATTGCAATGTCTCACACTTACTTTTATCCCGCAGGTCCCTTAAAATTTTCTCTGCGATCAATAAAGTGTCTGTCTGTCCACCTATCTATCCATCTGTCCAGCCATGCATCCTTGATCCCTGGCTTAATACTGTATATCTTTATACAGTGGAACCTTGGATTATGAGCATAATTCGTTCCCAGAAGCAGACTCATATTTCAAAACACTTGTAAACTAAATAAAACTTTCCCATAAGAAATAATGGAAACTCAAATTATTCGTTCCACAGCCCAAAAAAATAAATACATAAAAATAATTAACACAAAATAGGAAGTAAAAATAAAACAAATTAACCACTTTATCTTTAAAAACAAATAAAAATAAATCCCGACAGATAAGTGTTTCTGTTTATTTGTGCAGGCGCTGTGTGTGTGAAGCTAAAGTAAGAAGCCCCTCCTCCTCTCCCCTTTCTCATCTTACACAGTTACCCTTCCTCCACTCGTTTCACACACACGTGTGCACACAACGGAAACACTATTTTATCGGAAAAATAAACAAGAAATATCTCTAATGACACTCGATTGAGCGACACACTAACAGAATCACTGCTGTAAAGTAAAAATAAAACAAATTAACCTGCACTTTACCTTTGAAAAGAATCGTGACAGAGCAGTGTTTCTGTGTAGAGCAGAGAGAAAGAGTGTGTGTGTGTGGGTCTGTGAAGGCGAAAGTAGGAGGGGTTTCTATGTGTGTATGTGTTCACGATGTTCAATGACGCGCGCTCACACTGACACAAAGAGCAGGGTGATACAGAGAGAGAAAATGGATCTTTAACCTCTTTAATGAGACTTGCTTTTGCTTTACACGCACGCTGTACACACACACACACATACAGACATAAACTAAAACTAAAACATAAACTATGTTTTACACACACACACATGTGGCCACAATGTTATAGTAAACAGTACACGTGCCCGGATGTTGATTATACCAGTAAGATGTTGATTATACCACTGAAAGACGCGCTCTAAGACCCAGCAGGGGAGACGATTACCGACAATTACGCAGCGCAAGAGAGAGAAAAACCGTTGGCTCGGTTGTGATCATGTGACATTCGGCGTCAAAACAAGAAGCGCATGCGTGATACATAATACTCGGTACTCGTAAACCAAGACAATGCTCGTTTTTCAAGTCAAAATCGTGTCTTGCAGAACACTCGCAAACCGCGTTACTCACAATCCGAGGTTTCACTGTATTTGTAAATTAATACTTATCTATCGATTCTTTTCCTTTTCTTTTTTCACCTCACCTTGCCTTCCCTTTCCTTGCCTTTATTTGCTTTTTCTTTCCTTCCCCCTTCACTAATAAAGAGTTTGCAACACACATTTTATTGGTATCTCACACACACACACACACACACACACACTAGTGGTCAGGTGTCTTGGCACACTCCTAGTGAGTGAATGAGCGGGTGATTAGCTTAAATTAGCGAATGGCTATAATTACAGTGTAAATGCTCAGGGTTGAATGGAGCTAATAGCTGAGTGTTTCTGCGATATGAGCGAGACACACTAAGTGCTGCACAGAGCCATAATGAACAGACATGTTTATTAGTTTATAATATTGCTAGATTACTCAGTCTGACAGTTTGCAGTGATGTTTAGTGCTCTTGTGTGTTTTCTAAGTGTTATGATTTACACTCATTATTCAGGAGAGATTATCTCTAAAGATCATATTTGTGTGGAGATTCAGACACTACAAGCATAGGGCAGTAGTGATGGTGTAAGTACTGTGGGACATATTTTACCCATTGTGTCAAAAACAATTGTAGCAGGATTGTTTTAGGAAGTAATGGATCACATGGATTAGTGCAAATTTTCTCAGAGGAGTGTGTATGAGTGTATGTGTGTATGAGTTATCTCTGGCCGTTCTCCTCTGATTCTTCATTTCATGAGCTATAATTTTCCGATGCAGACCTGATGCTCCTCAATGCTTTATGGACTTTTGCACCACTCTCTGTAAACTCTTGAACCTGCTTTAGTGGAAAAGTTCCCAAAGCGGTTTCTAAAATGCTCAGCAGCGCCCCCAACATCCATACCACGGTCAGCTTCTCTGAGATCACAATTTCTACATTTTAATGTCTGTTCTCATTTCATGCCTGCAAGCTTTTTTTTCTCTCGTATAAACGAGCACAAACCGAGATCTCTTTAAGGTTCTGGTATAAACTGCTGAAGTGTCTCACAACTGGAAAGGAGAAATCCTTTAGTTTGAGGTTACAGAGGTGCTCGACAAAAGAATAGACCAGGCTCTTCTTGGCTTCTCCAATTTAATTACGCAATATTACATGAGCGCAAGTGCTGTTTTACTGAATATCAGCATGGCTGTAAAGTGGTTATTGGCACAGGCTCAGATATCATAGCTGTGCTGATATTTAGTACAACAGCACCACCTTAAGTGTGCTATTGCCTTTATACAACAGTTCCTCAAACACCATTTATTATCAACAGAGTAGGATTTGTTTGTTTTAATAAGCAGTTATTTTGCTCCGCCGAAACATATCCTTCCCACCTGGCGGAACTAACTAACCGCGACTGGTGAAGACCAACAGGTGGTGTAATTAACAAAAAATACGTTTTGAATTCGCACTGGTACTGTGTAGCCAAACGGTTGAGGTAGTGGACAGTCCTGTAATCTCGTAATTTTCTCTATATTTCCACTTATCCCATTTTAGAATATCAGCTCTTTTAAAGTCCGGGTTTCAGGGGTTAAATCCCAAATAGCGTTAAATTGAAGGCAACTGTGCTGTGTAGGGTTTACAGTCCCTTGTTCCACACACCAAGCAGTGCCCTTGATCAGGGAATCAGAGAGGGATTTGAGATTCAGCCTTGTTTTAGAAGCTAAATAGCTATGTAGCTCATGTTAGCTGTGAACAGAACACGGACGGTTGAGAAGCAGTTCGGAAGCAGTTACTAAGGAGACAGCGTGTTGTTTAAGATGACACCATTATCAGGTGTGTTTTATTGCTGAAAGTGCCTCAGGCTTTGACTGTGGCTTTTGGCAGGAGCTTCTCTCACCTCAGTAGGTATGTGGACCATACTGCTGGACTTCTTCTGACAGTTAGAGTAATTGATAATTGTTAGAACACCAGGATGATTCATATAGAGTAAATGTCCCAGTGTTGTTATGCTCTATATCAGCACTTGTTAAATGCATCTCACGCAGTAAGATTATCCGATTGGAACTTTTTTTTTTATAAAGCTGGTTATACCTCCTGCTGGAACACCCCACCTGTAGTGATGTGCAAGCCATTTATGGCAAAAACAGACCCGTTAAAGCCTATGACATCCTCACGGTTCCTGTAAACCTTGATCACTTATTTCGCTCTTGAAGAATATGGCTTTGATGGTCTCGTGCTGTCGGAGTAGACCTTCTTTAAAGAGTGAAGCAGTCTGCTTTGTACAGTGTTTCAGCATTTACCAACAGTTCTGGACATTTCTTGTTGTATTGCAATTTTTCCCGAGCCATGCTTGCTCCACCGTGACCCCTGGATGTACACCACGTCCCTGTATCTGCCCCGTTCCAGCTCTAGCTCTTGTCACGGGTCATGTTGCATTTGTGAATGTGTGTGAGTCTATCTGCATGCGTAGGCTGAAGGTTTGATGGGTTTCAGAAATATTTCATGAGGTAAATATCATTCTCGAATGCTTCGTCATGGATTTCCAGGAAGAAAACTACCCCCACCTCATACACTCATCTGCCCCAATCCCCCCCACCCCCCTCTCTCAGCTGAATGGGGCGGGATTAAGAAAGAAAGAAAAGGTTGGAAATACTTGACTCAACATTTTGATGTTTTCACAGAAAACAGTCTTCACATTACATACACACACACACACACACACACACACACTCTTACTCACTTATCCTCGTGGCTGGGCCGTGTAGCCTGGGGAAAACTGTAGGAAGACATGGGGGATTGAAAGAGGTAAAAGGACAGATTTTTTGGGGGGTAAATTGGAACCATACTGCACTGCATCTGGACCCCTCGGCTTCCTGGAATACACGCACAGCTCCACACACTCATTCACGTACACCCCCGCCCCCCCCGACACACACACACACACACACTAGGGTACAGTCTTAACTTTGGTATTTGAACTATGTGTACGCCTGTGTGTGTGCGGCATGCAAAATCATTTTATACTTCACATCGTACACACACACACACACACACACACACACACACACACACACATAATCATATACAGACAATTAAAGTGATGAGGAGTAGAGCTTGTTTTTGTGGGGGTGACCTTTTTGCAGAAGCCTACACACACACACCTCTCTCTCTCTCTCTCTGTCTCTCTTACATACACTTTCTTTCCTTCACAAAGTAAACGCTGAGTCAGCTGACACAACTTCACACTTCTCAAAACCTCTCTTTTGTAGGTTCACAATAGACATACAAAAACAAGCTCAGATCCAAACCGCTTGTCTTTTGTCTCTTGTTCCCTCGCTTTTTCGGTCTCGTTTTCTGCGAGTGATGGAGTTTGGTGGAGTCAGGGTCTTTTTGCCAGGACCCCGTCTGGAACAAATTACAGCTGAGATTCAACACATGGCAACAGTTAGAGAGAGAGAGAGAGAGAGGCGGGGGAGAAAAAGAAAAACACAGGCAATTCAACATTTATGCCGAGTGTCAGTGAGACGCCCCCGCATGCGCCAGTCGCCTTCGTCCTTCTCGCAATCTGTCTTTTTTTCCTTCTTGTTCTCTTGCTGTCCTGCCCCCTATTTGACATCACACACCCTCACTTTTTCTTTCAACTTCAAACCATTGGTAGAGTTTTAATTCTGTTTTTCACCATCTCTCTCTCTCTCTCTCTCTCTCTCTCTCTTTCTCTCTCTCACTCAGTTTTTTACATATTGTTCCTCAGTTTTTTTTAAATGGTGTAGACTAAAAATAATATCTTACGTACAGATGAGATGGAGGAAATTATGGTTTGATTTGCCTGCATGCATCTTGTAATATCTTGCTGTCTATTAATAAAGTACTCTGTCAGTCTGTCTATCTACAGTAATATGTAAACTATAACTGTGAACTGCTGAACTCTAACATTAGTTGAAACACCATCTTCCCATACACATACACACACACACACACACACACACACACACACACACACACACACACGTAAACACGTTTTCCCATTTTTCTGTTCTCGGTGTAGCCGAAATGACCCTTGACCTTAGGTGAGATTATGACTAATAGTCAGTGTAGTCGGTCTTACGCAGAAGACGTACTGATCAGTTGTTTAGACGTCCCTTCACATGGTCGTGTATTACTCATGTCAGACACTTACATTGAGAAGATTTATGAAGGTAATTTTTTCATCAAAAAGTTTTGTTTTTATTGTGCAAAATCATTTTTTTTTTAAAAGACGGATTTAGTCACATCTTTAGAGTCCCCCCCCCCCCCCCCCCCCAGATGGAAGTGGAAGTGATTTGGCATATTCATTTCCAATTAGTGTATATGAGTTGATGGTAATATACAGTAATATGACATTGATATATTTGTTGAAATATGTTGATATATTTGTTGAAATACTTTTTTTAATGATCATCACCAACTGTCACTGGTTTTAGAGTTTCATTGTTTTTCATGGTAAAATTTTACTGTAAGTTGAAATCTGGAAGTTTTTGTATCAGACAACAAAGTATATTTTATATAATTAATACAGTATGTTTTTAAATAAACATTTTGGTTTCTATAAACATTAAGAAAACATTTTCAAATAATTATTAAAAAATATTTTAATGATCTTTTTTTAAACATATGCTTTGTTACTATGAATATGGACAAATTTTTCTTAATTATGATTTAAATATTTGGTAAAATGGTAATTATTATAATAAAAACATAAAAGTAGTTATTTGTATTTGATTTAATGTAATTATTTGAACAAAAAAAAAAAAAAGATGTATTTTCTTAATAATTAACATTTTTGAATAAATACTCTGATATTGACAAAACTCTCTATTTAAAATATTATTCATTCCCCTTGGATTTTTTTGGCACATTTCCTATCAAAATCTCAACAAAACTAACATCGAACATGAAGTCTTCAAGCACAGTTTCAGGAGGACCGAGCTCTTTCTTTAGCCTCGGCGAGTGGGCGTGTCCCTGAGCCGTCAGTCAAATCTACTGTAGCATTAGTTCTGTTCTGTGGAGGAAGGAGAACAAGGCAAATTTCTCTTCATCCAATCATATCAGTCCAGAGCTGTGATCAGCCTGTCCTCTCGCTCCAATGCATAATGAAACTGTGATCAGCCAGAGTTATTACTGACCCGTGTTCACCTGCAATTGACCCCTTTGTACCTCTGATCCACAGGTCTGCTGCAACACGGTCGCTATGGGAGACGATGCTCGTCGCTAAGCAGAAGGAGGCGGTCATGGAGGTGAGGAGGCAGCTTGTGGAGGCAGCCAGCAAGGAGAACCTGCCAATCAAAATGAGTTTGGGTATGCCCATTGTGTACACACGTCCTTGCTAATACACATCCTAATAGTCCCACATCAACCAGCATCACATTCCAGCCACACACACACACCCACACACATACACTCTCAAGTCCGATAGCATTAAGGCTTGATTGACACTTGAGCTCCAGTGCAGCTTGACACAAATAAAGCTTGGATCCGTTACAACGAGTTTAAACAACCACAAATGTGTGGTGCTCTAATGGGCTTTTAATGAGTGCCATTTTGACGTTGATCCCAAACAGCGCAGCACACACACACACACACACACACACACACACACACACACACACACACACACACACACAATCGATTCATCTCTTCCAATCCAGATGGGTGACCATACGGAACAAAAGCTCATATTAAAACTGATTTATTATTTGCAGTTTTATTTTTGTGACGCAGCACAAAGAAGATAGATCAAGAGAAGCGGCATGTTGTAAAAAGACACATCGAGTGAGTGTGGGGTTAAAAGGAAAGACAGAGGGAGAAGAAAGAGTGAAGGAAAGATTAAGGCTTGGGGAAAGAACCACAGCGCCCCCATCAGGAGGAATTAAGTATTTATTGAGGGTGCAGGGCAAAGGAAATATGAAACACATGTTGGCCTGTACACACACACACACACACACACACACACACACACACACACACACACACACACACACACACAAGTCCTATTGTTTGTAAGTTAAGCTGAAAAATAATTGTATTTGTACAGACAAGACCTAGAAAAACAATTCCATCCACTTTTGTTGCATTCTCATCATGGGCTTGTAGACTTACTCACTGAAAGACCTCCTTTTTCATTAATTGTAGTGGAAGCAGGAGTTTTTCAGTCGAATCACCCTTTTCCTCTTCCAATAATTACAATGCACACCCATCAGCCATCAACGTTAAAAACACCTGCCTGATATTGTGTTCCACAAGAAAACCTGCCTGACCAGTCGAGGCCTGGACTCCACAGGACCTCTGAAGGTATTCTGCGGTATCTGGCACCAAGACGTGAGCAGCAGATCCTTTACAGTACATCCTGTAAGTTATGAGGTGGAGCCTCCATACCTGCTTTTCCATCACATCCCACAGATGCTTGATCTGATTGAGATCTGAGGAATTTACAGGACTGAGTCAACATCTTTAACTCTTTGTCATGTTCCTCAAACCATTCCTGAACCCTTTTTACAGGGTGTCAGGGCACATTATCCTGCTAAAAGATGCCACTGCTCATCAGGGTATACAGTTTCCATGAAGGGTTTGACTGCAACTATGTTTAGGTATGTGGTACATGGCAAGATACGTACAGTACCATCCACATGAATGGAAGGACCCAAAGTTATCCAGCAGAATATGTGATGCCTAGAACACTACACTACATTAGTTGGCTTGCCTTCTTCCCATATTTTACCTGATGCCATCGCTACCCCTGGTCAATGACATACACACACCCAGCCATCCGCATGATGTAAAAGGACGCCTGATCCATCATGATCTTTTTTTTCATCGTTAATGGTCCAGGTCTGATGCCCACTGTCGGCTCCTTTGTCAGTGGCCTGGCGTCAGTGTGGGCACTCTGAGCTGTCTGTAAGAGTCTGTAGCTACGCATACAAAGCAAAATGTGTTGTACTTTGTGTTCTAAAACCTTTTCAGAGCCAGCTTATTAGCAATTTGGGTTAAATGCCCCTGTCACTGGTTCACCAGTTGTCCTTTCTTTGACCACTTTTGGAAAATACTCTCCATTGCAAATTAAGATCACCCCAGACAATCTGCTGTTCTGCAGTTGCTCTAATTCACAATTCGGCCCATATCAAAGTTGCTCACATCCTTACGCTTACCCATTTCTTCTGCTTTCAACTCATCAACTTTGAGGACTAACTGTTCACTTGCTGCCTAATACAGTATATCCCACCCCATGAAGGGTACCAACGATACAAGATAATTAATTATATTAACTTCATTCATTCATTCATTTTCTATACTGCTTAATCCTGTGTTCAGGGTCGCGGGGGACCTGGAGCCTAGCCCAGGAGACTTCGGGCATTAGGCGGGGTACACCCTGGACAGGGTGCCAATCCATCGCAGGGCACACACACATACACACACTCACACACCCAATCACACACTACGGGCAATTTTAGGAACGCCAATTAGCCTAACCTGCATATCTTTGGACTGTGGGAGGAAACCGGAGTACCCGGAGGAAACCCACCAAGCACGGGGAGAACATGCAAACTCCATACTATGGTTATAATGTTATGACTGATTTTATTTTGGACTCGAAATTTAAACCACAGACACCTTTTTGGATTTAAATTTTGCCCATTTGCACAAATTTTATATATATATATAAAATATATAAATGTTTTTACAATCCTTATTTTACCAGGTAAAGTCGCACGGTAAAAGACAGGTCTGGCCAAGAGGGCAGCACACTGAGTTTCAAGGAATAAAAACATTTAGAAATGGCAGTTCTCTACTGCATGAGTTGCTGACAGAGTCAGCATTTCAATTCTTTAAAAATTGAAAGCGTCCTAGTATAAGCAGTACAATTGGCTTTAGGCTGTTTTATGCAGCGTTTCTTTTTCCTTTTTTAGGGACCAGTTTTGTCTTGATTGAGGAACAGCCAACTGAAATTTGGTTTTAGAGTGTAGTACATATTCCGTTTGTATTTAAGAATTACAGATAAAGATAAGGAACAAGTCTTAGTAGAGAATTGTAAATAATATGGCTCTGTGTTTGTCGCCACAGATTCAGGGATTAATTTAACTCATTTGCACATGATATTGGCTAAAGGAGAGTATTTGAGTTTATGAACCAATCCAATCTGGCAACCCAGTCACTTTCTGTCCTGTCCTCTGAAAAGGTTCATAACATCAAGCATGAGGTATGTTTGGTAGGTTTGCACCATGAAGGACATCCAATGTCAAACCTGTCAAGGTCAAATACAAGAGTATAGTACCTGAAGGATTATAACGAAAGGTGTCAGTTTACACGTTGTACATCTTGTTGGCTCTGGGTTTTCTGCAGTGTTCACTATAGGTTCTCTGGTCTACACAACAAATCCTGATATATGTAGGTAAAGAAATACTATAGGCACATACTGTACAATCACATGTATTTATGGTATGGTTTTATGACTATAAAATAATAATCATATTTTTGTGATTTCTGAGATTTTTGCAACACCATTCCTATATCCCATTAGCAGTTAAATTTGCATGTTTTAAAAATAATCGTAACTTTGGTTCTACATACTGTACAGTATTCGAAAACCTAACCTAATAGTTTGATGCCTGAGGCCTCCTCTTGTCGACCCACAACGAAACAATAGTGTTTTTTTTTTTTAATCGGTCATTAACTAGTGTTGCGTTTGCAGCAGGGGTTTGTGCCCTCGAATTCTAAGAGTTAATGTCCTCATAGTAATGAGTAGTACAGTCATGTCAACGTTACCTAGTTATACACACACACACACACACACTGGAGCCAGAAAAGTTCATTAGACTCCAGTTTAGTAGTGGCATGACACTTTACAGTATGCAGCAGGCCTCATCACTCATCACTCTGGAGTCACACTCTATGGTGGCTGCGTCCGGTTGCCATGTCTATTTTTTTAACCTAATACGAGTCATGTGTTCTTACTATACAGTACATTCATCTGTGAGGATTACTCTTCTTACAGATATTTGACAGTCTCATGAGGTGTAGAGTGTGTGTGTGTGTGTGTGTTCCTCATCCTGTGTTTATAGGGACTGCTCTATTTCACTGTGACTCTAACTCTGTAAGTTCATTTCATTGTGTTTTACAAACTTGTGCATGGAGCCCAAGTTTTGAACACACACACACACACACACATATATATATATATATATATATATATATATATATATATATATATATATATTACACACAGAGTGTATAGAAAGCTCAGCCAGCTTTGTGCGCTTAATAACAACCATTTCCTGATGTCCAAGCCAAGAGAAACATAGCAGTGCCAGAAAAATCATATTACATATCAAAAAAGACATATACACACACAGTCTGTTGATAGTTTTATTTCGCTCTTGGAAGAAGAATTCTTCTTCTGACTCTTCATATTTATTTTTATACACCTCTATATAAATGTATTAAACACTTTGTGTGTGTTTCTCGAACACACTCATGGACTCTATTCTTATAGACCAGACATTAGAACTGTATTTTTATATCTTTATTAAATGTATTATTATTTTTGCAGGCTGATTAGTGTTACAAGTATTTCACTATACCACCACCTATAGTGTGTGTGTGTGAGGGTACAGTATAAAGGAAGAAAAACCCACATGAGGGCCTGGTTGCTTCACCACAAACTACACTACGTTTTGCATATCATCTTCATCTGTCCGCTGTGACGTTTCAGACCTTCGAGTGTCTGCTCACTTATCTTCATCTCCGTCTCTCTCTCTGTCTTTCTCTTTCTGTCTGACTCTCTCCAGCTCCCTCTCGTTTGAGTTATCCTTGGCAAATTAAGCTAAGTGATTCCTGGGTGTTTTGCCAGAGCATTTGAAAGCTGACTCACACTCACAATGGCTCTTTTCTGCGCCTGGATGTTTCAGACCATTTTTATACAATGATATTTCCCCTTAATGCCAAAAGCCGACGTGGCCTTTTTATGCACAGAGCCACCATTTTGTTTCCCCCCTGCTGCCCGCCAGCTGACGTGACCCGACTTGCGCAGTGGATGGTCCATCCTTCATGTTTCATTGACTTTTAATGGAGTCACAGAGACTCATTTATACCTCGTAGTGCTTTTTGGTTCGTGATTTGGGTCATTTAGTATAAACTGCCCGTAATAACACTATTACCGTCGAAACATTTCTGATTGATCCTGAAGCTTGGTGTTAATTTCTCAGCGTATAAGCAGTGGTCCTGTAGTCTTACTTTCACATGTTTATACTGAGGATTGACAACATAGAGCGATATACTGTAGGACGCACGTACTGTGTGGCTGTTCAGTTTAGTTTTACTTGGCCTCATACTATCTCTACAACATCGACAGCTTTGACATTTTCTTGGACTTTCAGACTGATTCGATTTTAACGCTCCATAATTCTTTTTTACTGTATTGCATGGCTGTATTTATATTTAATACAAGGTGGCCCAAAAGTCTGGCTCCATAGACGAAGATTAACTTAAAAGTATAAATTACAGCAAATGCTCAAATTTACATACTCTGACTCCATGGGACTTGTGTAACCGAAAGAAACATTTCTTAATTTATCACGACTGATGTTGTTGCATGAAGAGATGCTTTCCTCCTTTAGTGCAGAGATTGCTTCTGGCAGATTCTGAAAGACTGCTGATTTCAGATCAGCCCAAAGAGAAAAGTCAAGCGGTGTTGGGTAGAGCTGACTACATGTGTCTTACTGATCACGGCTTTCGGCGCTGATATTTGGCTTTCTTATATGTGCAGTAAATTGTACTTCAATTAAAATCCTTGAAATAATTTAATTTCCAGCTCCAGTGGAACATCAGTGTAATGAATCAGATTGCTATAATAAATACAACGGTCACCATCTGTCTCCATGGTCTCTAGTTGGACTACACAGGTTACTAAATTTATGGATGGGTCCGATTGCTAACTGAAATTAGCAAATGAGGAAACTAAACTAAACCAGAAACAGGGCAGCAAATTAGAAAACAAGTAAATCACAAAAAAAAAACAAATCATAAAAACAGAAGATAAAAATACTGTAAAAAATTAATAAATCAGAAATCAAACAGTTAAAGGAGACATACAGTCTCAATTTTTGCATAGGTTAATATGATTCTTTAGGGTCCTAATGAAAAGTTTGTAATATACTTTAATTAAAAATTCTCAATTGTTGTGTAAAAAAACATTACTTTTACCTGGTAAAAAGTAGCTCTGTTCTCAGCAACCTGTTTCAGTACATGCTCCTTTAAATGTTAATGACCTCTACTGAACCCGCCCCCCAGTTCTGTGGGGCGTGTCTTCACAATACAAGTGGGGTATAGCTTTGACAACAGTTAAAAATATTTAAAAAACAGTTAAAAATAATTTTACATGATGTTTGAATTATTTTATATATAAAGGAGTTATTTCTACTCTCTTGCTCTCTTCCT
This sequence comes from Channallabes apus, assembly GCA_030522415.1. Taxonomy (NCBI): domain Eukaryota; kingdom Metazoa; phylum Chordata; class Actinopteri; order Siluriformes; family Clariidae; genus Channallabes; species Channallabes apus. Next base: position 19,275,316 of record CM060128.1, read on the forward strand.
CATAGATCTGATATTAACGTGTTAAATCTTCCCTGCTGCTTATCTTCCTGTCTCCTCTTGCATCTGTTCATTCATGCTCACCTTCCCATACTCTGTCTCTCTCTCTCCCTCTCTCTCTCTCCCCCTCTGTCTCCTTCCACCTATCTTCCTCTCCTTTGATTCAAATTCAAATTTTATTTGTCACATACACAGTCATACACAGTATGATATGCAGTGAAATGCTTATACGACAGCCAGTGACCTTAAAAAGAAAATAAAAGCTTATACGTAAGGAATAAATATCAATAAAAAGAAATACTAAAAAAAATAAATTTAACTAGTAAAATAAACTGTACAAATGAGGGCATAATAAAAATATTACAAAATATAGGGGAAATATATATATATATATATATATATATATATATATATATATATATATATATATTTTTTTTTTTTTTTTTATTATTATATATATAAAAAATATATATATATATATATATATATATATATATATATATATATCCTATAGCGCCGTATCCTAACCACTAGACCACGAAGGATTAATGAATGAAGGATTAACCTTTCTGACAGACAACGTCTGTGTGTGTGTGTGTGTGTTTGACTGAGTCTCTCCTGGTGTCAGAAAAGCTTACCGAAGCATAGCGCACTCGCCTCGTTACTAAACGAACTTTAGAAAAACTTTATAAATATGTAGTGCAAAAAAGCATGTACCTTGAGCAGGAATCGAACCCGGGTCTCCCACGTGAAAGCGCCGAATCCTAAACACTAGACCACCGCACTACAGCAGCAACACACTGCACATCACGCTCATGTAGGCGCCATTTTGCTCCAGTGTAGAAAAACAATGGCAGACGGCTCTTTTTTCACTCGGGGCGGGTCTTTGCTAAAACACCAGTGTCAATCAACTATAGTAGGAGCGGCCTCTGTCGGTGTGACTTCACACCGACAGGCTTTTGAAAACGGCCTGATTTCAGAAGGGGCATCTTATATTATTAAGGGTGCTTTCACACCTATAGTTCGATTGCTTTAGTCCGCACCAGTCAGAAAAATGTTACAATGTAGTAAACAGACGTTGGTACGGTTTGCTTTCACATATGTAGAGTTCTAAACGAACCAAAATAGACCGCGAAGCCCATCGGCACCGGAAACAGACTATTTTCAGAAAATCGCGCCACTTTCAATAATCATGGAGGAACAGCTTTGCGCTCATGGTGCTGATCCTCGCGCACTGCATTGTACGTGCAAATCATTATTTTCAGATAATTAATTTCGAACACGATTCGCGGCTGCGACTCCAAACCAGTTCCCTGGTTTATTCATCTCGCCGACGGCGCATCGCCGCCACTTCAGGGAGAGACGTGCCCTCCTCCTCAATGATCACTTTGTTATTAGCCGGCGATCTTCCTGCAGATCCATCAGGTAATCCGTTGGCTGATCGAAACAGCCCAGCCACACATTTTTTCATCTTTAATGTGAATACAGAGAGGCACTTAATTTCTTCGGCACTCCACGTTTCTCCGCGGTTTGATTTCATCGCGAGTCGAGCTTGAAAAATTTAATCGAGTCATCAGGAAGGGAAAATAATTTTACCCGCAACCCCGTATCTTACCCAAAGTGCATTAAACTATACCATTTCATCAGATTTGGTTTGGTTGCTTTCACACCAGGCGAACTGCACCAAAGTAGAGCGGATAAAGCGGTCCGAGCCCACCCCTTCAGGCAGGTCTCGGATCGATTGATTTGGTGCGCACCAAAGTACCGAGATTGCATTCACATCAACACAAACGAACCGAACCAAGGGACCAAACACGTTTGGTGCGCACCAAATGCTGTAGGTGTGAAAGCACCCTAAATTAAAAGAAAATCGCTGAGCGGCTCTTTATCATTGTAGAGTGGTTGTGTACACACTCTCCTAACACACAATGCAGTCCAAACAGCTTGAAAAAGTCCATGTAGCACCGTATGTCCCCTTTAAGAAAAAAAAATAACAGAAAAATTTAATTCAGAGAATAAACAATTCAGAAAACAGAACAGAATAATAAACAAACAAACATTTTTAAAACAAACAAATTAGAAAACAGCAGAAAACAAATAGAACAGGACAATTTTTAAACAAACAAACTATAATAAACAAGAATAAACAAATCATAAAAACAGAAGATAAAAATACTGTAAAAAAAATACAGTAAAAAAACAAATAGAACATAAAATCAGAAATCAAGCAAATGCGAAAAAAAAAAATACAATTCAGAAAATAAACAGATCAGAAGCCAGAAACAGAATTATAAAAAATCAGAAAACAAGCAAATCAGAAGACACAACAGAATAATAGACCGAAACAAACATTTTTAAAACAAATCAGAAAACAGCAGAAAAAAAAAACGGAAAACAAACAGAACAGGATTTTTTTAAAACCAGTCAAATCAGAAAACAAGCCAATCAGAAAATGCAACCCCAATGTACCAGGTCCTGGACCAGTGATCTCCTTGCGATATTACAGGCCATGGCCAGTCACCAACAGTATCGTGACAGATAACCTTGTCTACAACATCTCCTGCAGTGTCTAGGACGTTTGGGTGATCTCGAGTTAGACCGTCTGTAAGCTGATGTGAACAATGCTGTGCTGGATGAAACAACGTTCACTGTGCAAGGGTTAAAAAAAGAATTTGTTTAAGTGGGACTAAACACAGCTTTGCATTCATTTCTCCAAATGAAATGAACATTTGATGGTCCATTAAAGCAAAGGATTTTACTAGGAGAGTGTAAAATTGCCTCCATTCTATTCTGAAATATTTTCCAGCAGTACATTTGTTTTTGCCTGCCGTTATCTCCTTACCCACCTTGGATTCAATAATCTCCAAAGTGTGCACTAGTAAATGTATTTAGTTAACTAGTTAGCTAGTCTGTGCAATCCCTTGCTCGCCCAAATAGGCTTTGGCTCACTTTGTCACGCGCTGACACACACTCGTTCTCTCGTTTGCCCTGATCTGCAGCAAGCACAGGCCATGGCAGGCCACAGGAAATACTCCTCATATCTGAAGATGATCTAGAGCATCAACTTGCTCTTAGTGGTTTATGGGATTTTAATGCACCCTCCTCATCCTCAGACTACATCCACTGGGTCAACATAACCTCGCTCTCACTCTGTCTTTCTCTCCCTCCACCCTTCTTCCTGTGTCCCTTAAGACTCCCACTGTAAGAGCTTTGGCTTCGGTCTTTACACTTGGCTTACACGTCGTGCTACTTCAGTAAATAAGCTTGGGATAAGATTCACCAGAGAATGTAGACATACACACAAACACACTCACATAGAGATTAATAGAAAATATTTGACTGAAACTCACGCAAGTAAGCACTCCGATACTTTCTCTCACACACACACCCTGTAAAAAAGAAAATTAAACATGGAGGAACCATACTATTTCTCCACCAGGCTTTCACACTGTGACTTGCGGATATTAATCACCGCACACACGCTTTGTCTTTGCCTTGTTCTGAAGTCCAGCCTCCTACATCTGTGTATAAGCACAGAGGGATAGTTTTTTCGTATCAGTTCTGCTGTAACTTGGTGCACAATAACTCAGGTTAAGACTCTCAGAGGTGTCAAGTAACGAAGTACAAATACTTCGTTACCTTACTTAAGTAGAAATTTTGGGTATCTATACTTTACTGGAGTAATTATTTTTCAGCCGACTTTTTACTTCTACTCATTACATTTTCGCGCGATTATCTGTACTTTCTACTCCTTACATTTTAAAAATCGCCTCGTTACTCCTATTTTATTTCAGCATGTAATTAAAAAAAAATAAATAATAAAAATCGCGCCATCTGGATGGAGCGAATTTGATTGTGGTTGGATGAGTATAAACATACCATTCCGACACCCTATTGGTTGGTACGCGATCCATCACGCCTGCATATGACGTCACGTCACACACTCCAGCAAGGACGTTTGAATAAAATAGCATTTTTTGGTTGATAACGTTGTGATAAGTAGACGAAGATGTCCATGATAGAGACTCAAGATTCGAGCGAAATGTCACAACCAAGCACCAGCGAGGAAGGTAACAGCACCAGGAAGGTAACAGGAATTTTCTTGTATGTTGCCCTCACAGATTCCTGCAGCTAAGCTTGAATGTACATTTACATTCCAATAAAGGTTACCGATGACACGCCTCTGAAGTTTGACTTTTTGCACCATTAAAATACTTATAGGCAACTAGTTATCATATCTTCTTCTCCATGAAACATGTTCATGCTCAGTAGTACACATATATGGTTCTTTAATGTATTTGCATTGTACTAAGATGCATTCTTTTTCAATTGCCATACACAGTATCCCAAATCACTATGGCCGGTAAAAAATACGTCATCAAAAAAGAAAAATGTGTTGCTTTTTTGTTGTGTTAGTGCAGCATATACTGTAGGCCCGTGGCACAGCCTAAGCTTTTATCCTTAATGCTTTTTTCCCCCTCACGCTACTTTTACTTTTATACTTTAAGTAGTTTTGAAACCAGTACTTTTACACTTTTACTGGAGTAAAAAGCTTGAGTTGATACTTCAACTTCTAAAGAAGTCTTTTTAAACCCTAGTATCTATACTTCTACTCAAGTAATGAATGTGAATACTTTTGACACCACTGGTTAAGACTTTTACTGTAACACACAACTTTAAACAAGTACAACTCTAAATCATGGCTACTGAAAAATCATTTTACAGATCAGAAAAATACACTAAATAAATAAATGTTCTTTGGTGATGTCACGGTAGTACCACGTTTTCTCCACTTGTTTATGGCAGCCTACATGACATTTTATGGTAATTCATTTGTACCTCTGTGCTGATTGATATCTTTCGAGATCCTGAGATCCTGTACAGTATACAGTATGCTAGCCCTTCACGGACCGTGGGTTCAGCGATCGGCTAAAGCTGTTCTGATTCCATTTGCAGATGAGTTTGAATAGGATTGTTAATTCTCATTATAAAAGGATCTGCATATTTATGCAACCAGGTTACTGTAAGCTTTTTCTTTAGTTTTTGCCCTAAAACATTTATATTTTTCCTAATTGAACTTAGAGGTTTGTCACATTAAACATGACAAAAAAAAAGTGTTTTTATATCCACTGTACACACTGAGACTCTTAGCCGCAGGAAAACATTTGATTGGTGCAAACATTCCAAAGACTTTCGTACACTCATGAATGACAATCCTGGCTGAGGTGGTTCAAAGCCCACTCCAGTCCTGTGATCATTCAGCAAATGGAATGTCTGATCCTTGAAAATCGACTGATTTGTTGAAGGAAGAGACGCACCCGTCTGTGGAAACTGTACATATAGCATAATCATTCATCAACACCACTTGCACGTTACAGGAACTTGGCTGGGAGTTATTGCCATATACTTTAGTCATATAGCCTTTTCCACATGTTTGGGCCATTAAAGGAATTCCTGGGAGGTCAGTGTTCCTGACATGAAGCAGGCAGTCCCATAATGGCTCCGGGTTTACTGTGAAAAAAAAACTTTCTACCTTGAAAGAATCCAAGCACTACAAGCACTAGTAAAACGCCAGGATAAGTGCATTAGTGTAGCAGGCGGTTATATAGAGAAATAAAGGGAGTGTTTACTCTCATAACGGTGTTGTTATTCTTACTGATTATTATTAAGTCCTGATTTGATTTAATCCATATTCTAATCCACCTTTCCTTTTTATAGTGAGAGGAGCAATACTAGAAAATGATTAATAAAATATAAATAAATATAATATACGGTAAAGCAAGAGTATTTAAAGTTTTGTCTTCAGTAAATGCAGTCTAAAACTTTTAGCTCTAGTACAGTTTTGATTGCAACATGCTTTTCCTTTGCATTAAAAGAAGGAAAGATAGAAAAATTCTCTCTCTCTCTCTCTCTCTCTCTCTCAGGCCGTGTGACAGGGGAGCAGCTCTCCTCATATGTGCAGTTGTTTCGAGGCAATTGGCCGGCGGTAAAGAATCACTGCGGGCTTTTACAGCTGGCACTGGGCACTGCTCAGACGCTGCGCCACCCCTGCCTGGCCCAGTGGGACGCCTGCCTTGCCTTTGAGAGACTCCTTCTTCAGGTTAGTCAGCTAATCACGATGCTTCATTGCTAGCCATAAGTTGGCGGTTCAAGGTGGTGTCACCATGGCTACTCTACAAACATGCACACCTACTACACTAAACATGTATAGTATAGCAGTACTAAATACAAGACCTTTTAGCTTGCGGTGCTTGGGGTCACTTTTTTTTTTTTTCTACAAAAAAAATATTAAATGTTAAAAACAACAGATAAGTTGTTTAAGTTACAATTTCAGCAAAAGAAAAAGTTTTTTTATTCAAATTTTTTTTCTTTAAAAGTTCATACAGTAACTACCTTTCAATGAACATGTAACTGCAGTACTGTATAATATAATAAACGTGCAAGAAAATTAATCAGCGAAACAAGTAAGATGCTGAATTTTATGAAAACCTCAAACAAACGACAGAAATAAGCGAATATTACCAATAAAATCAATTACAGTGAAACCTCGGATTGCGAGTAACGCGGTTTGCGCGTGTTCCGCAAGACGAGCAAAGATTTTTAATACATTTTGACTTGAAAAACGAGCAAATCTTGGTTTACGAGTACAGAGTATCATGTAGCACGCATGCGCTTCTTGTTTTGACACAGAGCGTCACGTGATCTGAGACATGTGATCTAAGCCATGTTTTTTCTCTCTTTTGCGCTGCCAAATTGTGGGTAATCGTTTCCCCTGCTCGGTCTTAGTGCATGTCTCTCACTGGTATAATCAATATCCATGCACTGTGACCACGTGTGTGTGCATAAAACATATTTTATTTTGTGTTTGTAAGCGTGCGTGTACAACGCATGTGTACTGTTTCTCATAACACACGTGTGTCCACACGTGTAAAGCAAAAGAAAGTCTCATTAGAGAGGTTAAAGACCCATTTTCTCCCTCTCTGTTTCAGCCTGTTGTTATGTGCATGCGCGTACTTTGACGCCGTGTCTCTTCACACACACAAACACACACTCTTGCCTTTACACCCTCCCCCCTCCTCTCGGCTTCACACACACGCACAGACGCTCTCTGCTCTACACAGAAACGGTGCTTTGTTGCGATTTTTAGGTAAAGTGCAGGTTTGTTAGAATGCGCTCACGAGTGTCATTAGCGATATTCCTTGCTAATGTTTCTTTCCGTGTGTGTGCGTGCGTGTGTGGGTGTCTGTGTGAAATTCAAATAATAGGGGAGAGAGGTTTACTGTGTAAGATGAGAAGGGAGAGATGGGAGGGGCTGATTGTTTTTTTTTACTTTAGATTCACACACACACACACACACACACACACACACACACACACACACACACACACACACACAGCGCATGCGCGCATAAAATAAAACACTTATCTGTTGGGATTTATTTTTACTTTTTTTAAAGATAAAGTGCAGGATAATATTTTTAATTTTTACTTTATATTTTGTATAAATTTTTTTTATGTATTTATTTTTTTTGGCTGTGGAACGAATAATTTGAGTTTCCATTATTTCTTATGGGAATATTTTGGAATTTTGGTGTTTTGGAATACGAGCCCACTTCCAGAACGAACTATGTTCGTAATCCTAGGTTCCACTGTACCTCTAAGGAATATTGGTCGGAAATGCTAGCTACTTCTAGTTCTTGTTGTAAATTGTTAATGTTAAGCAAGAATAGTAGCTAGCTAGATAGACTTTAGCAGTTTCAAACAATTATCTACCAACAATTTTTAAGGACATATATTTGGAAATTACTTCCAAAAATCAGGTAGAAATACAGTTTAGAAAAACCTGAACATCTGGAATATTTAGATTTCATAGTTTAACAAATTTATGTAGACTTCAGGTTTAGGATTAGGAATTTCTAAAGTAAAAATAGATGGATTTCAGTAGTTTCCCAAAGTTATATATGTGCATGTAGTGATTACGAAATTAAGACTTCAGACTTTAGAAATTTCACACTGTAATGTAGAAATATGTTTTTAGGATGAGAATATTAGGAATGTTGTTTGTATAATAATTCATTAGAAATCCAGTTTCTAAATAATAACTGGGAAATTTTGAACATTGAAATTTCAGTCATTTTCCAAAATCGGTTAGAATTTCAGGTTAGAAATTAACAAGCCGGGAATAGTTAGATTTCAATAGCTATATATATATTTGTTAGTAGGAACAGCTAGGGTTCAGGAATTTAAAAACTAAGACGAAAAAGAAGAAGAAGAAGATAGTTTAATCAATAGTTTACCGTGCATATAGAGTATGCAGAAGACGCAAAAACGACAGTAATGCACCTACAAAGCACCCAAATCAAATCAAAACGAATGAGCGACACAGCATGGCTTAGTCCAAAAAAGGCAGGTAGATTATGAAAGCTGAACCTTTAAAGATGAATGCACAGATCAATGTATGTTTATTCTTTTTGCGAGAAGTTAAAAAAACTATTTGTCTCCAATGTCCCGAAACTGTGGCGCTCGTATAAAGCAGTAATTTGAAGGGCCAATATGAGATAAAACACGGGCCGTTTGAGCAAACGTATCCTCAACAATCCAAGGTGAGGGCGTGTAAAACACCTGAACTGAGAGCTCAGTGTTAGATGCTCAAATCAGAATGTTGAGTAGAAGTGAAGTTATAAGCAGTTGCGTGCCAGATTATGTCAGAGCATCACATAAAACTGGCTGGACAGAGTTTAATGAAACTTGGTCAGTATTGAGTAAAAGCGATGTTATGAACTCTTATTTCCTGGATTTAATAATCTACTTTATAATAAGCTGCTAATGTCGGAGTACTCCGGTTTCCTCCCACAGTCCAAAGACAAATTTTCAAATTTCCCAGAGTGTGTGTGTGCACATGTAGTAAAATCAGTCAGGGGGAATGTGCAGCGAGTTTAAAGCAAACAATCAATAGACAAAACATAAAAGCTTGCGATCGATTGTACCCTACCTTGTGCCCCAATCCTCTGGGAGAGACTCTAGGGCTCCCAGGACCCTGTACAGGATAAAGTGGTACACCGAGAAAGAGAGAGAGAGAGATTTCAGATTCATGCAATATCAAGAATACTTGAGTTGACATCCTTATGCACATAGTGGTGTACCATACATTAGATTCCCTGCATCATATTATAAACTCATTCCCAAACACCATCAGATTCTTGAGCCACAGTGTGCAGTGAGTCCATCTCAGTGACTTCGGTCCACAGCTAATTGCTGTAATTGTCCGTCACTGGCAATGTCTTTGTAGTGCAGCTCTGCTCATTACAGAGCAGTGTGTGTGCAGGTGCAAAGAGAGACCGGGATCCAGCTGTAAACACAGTCAGGGCCGGCATAACTGCTCCGACCACAAGTAAACAATACCAGAGCACAACATGGCGAGGTTGTCTAAACGTCTAGACGAAGATGCATGCACACTCACACACCCCTTTGCTGTCTGTTTACAACGCTGCAGAGACTTCTTTTAAGAGTGTGTAGGAGTGTGTTTAGCATTGTGAAGAATCCTTGACCAGGAGCCTCATGAGGCAGAGAGACACGCGAGTAGATGTGTATGACCGGGAGTTGGGTCAGGGGTCAAATATGCTTCCTATTAAAGAAAAGAGGGAGAGAGAGTCACAAAGGAGAGATAGATAAAAGAGACGTGGACCTAAAAAGGAAATCTAGAACTTGAAGTGATGAAGAGGTAGGAGAGAAAACATTCCTGCTGAGAAAACATTTTCAGGGCGGTGATCAGAGTTGCACATACACGCGCACATGCAGGCTCCGTGCCTCGCTTCTCTGTCGCTCATTAGTTTACAGAGTGTGTTTGATGGAGTTTCAGTGTTGTTAAGCTATCAGCAGGACATCAGTGTAAGAACTTGGTAAAGTCAATCAGGGGAAATGTGCAGCGAGTTCAAACCAGACCATCAGTAGCCAAAACCTCAAAACCGCAAGGCAAAGCTGGGAACACACACACACTCACGCGCACACACACACTCACGCACTTGCATGCACACACACACATATACTGTATTGTACTGTACATCTATAGCTCGCCACTTAAGCAAAGGTAACATGGATAGTTCTGTTTTGCCTGTTCTGTTATATATATATAAAATTATATATATTTTTTTACATTTATAATTATCAAAAAAAAAATTTTCTTGGTCATCTTTGATTTCTTTTTTTTTTTTTTTTTTTACATTTACGATTATCTTTTTTTTTTTCTTCTTCTTCTTGTACATCTACAGTATTTGCTACATTGAATCTGACTGGTGAAGTGACTGATAAGACACTGATAAGAATCATGATGAAAAAGTAAACACTCCAAGAACTGGTTACGGTCGTGCTGTTAGGAGAAATCCGGACTCCTGCTTGGGGTGCGTCAGCAGGGGACATGGTAAAGGATACTTTCAGCTTTCCATTAAAGGCAACCTGTAATCCAGAATGTATTTTGTAGTGGTTTTTCCAGTCGCATTGGTTTCCAGTGTGCATGTACAGTACACACACCGGAAAAAAGTGACGAAAAATTGTGACGTATTGCGACCTCATACAGTATACTGTAAGAAGATCCTCTTCCCCTGGCTCATTGCTCAGCTTCGCTGTTCTACTATATGTGGCTCAGCAGTAACTATTTTACATAGACGTGCTGAAATGGCATGTTTGGGCGAGGAGTGAAACAAGGAGTTTGAGGTGTAAAGAAAATGCATTACAGGCAGAATTTCAACTGGAACATTACATCTCACACACACACACTTATACACACACACACTTTCCTGTGTTTACTTGTAAGAGGTCCCAAGTTACACATATTAGTATATTAATGAAACCAATAAAGAAACTTTCAAATGGAGTATTGTAGGACAGTAGATACTGCATCACAGTTTCTCCCTGCAGTGGTTCAATAGTATAGAACATCAGCAAGACTCAAGTCTTAAGAACTGAGGAGTGGGGTTTTTTTTCTTCTTTTTCTTTTCTTTTGTCTCATTAACTCCACTTAAAAGAAAGAAAGAGATCCTGATAATGAAAAATGGCTTTACTGTGTCAGAGAGGATGTTTGTCACGAAGAAGGATAGCAGGAGAAATGAGGATTTGATGCGAGTTGACACTCTTTTGTTTTCTAGAGTTCTCCTTGTGAGCTTTTTCTTTTTAGGCATAAATCACACACTCGTACAAAAACGTCTGTGGTGCTAAGAATGAGTTCTGCCCACTCTCTCTCCCCCAGAACCAGAAGCCACCCTCCCAAACCTTGCTCGCTTGCTTGTTTTGCTCAATTCTTTATCTCTCCCTCCTACAGACAGACACCAATTACAGGTAGATACATTCTCATCAGCCACTCATATGGCTCCTCCTCCTGTCTGACCGCCTGCGCGGAATAGGGTCAATCTGAACTTATCAGACAGACCACATGACGGTTTTCCATCGCTAACCCTTATTTCTGATGAGCAGAGGTGTCAAGTAACGAAGTATTTTTCAGCCGACTTTTTACTTCTACTCCTTACATTTTTAAGCAATTATCTGTACTTTCTACTCCTTACATTTTAAAAATAGCCTTGTTACTCTATTTTTATGATCTGAACGCGCAATGCACAACCCCCCCCTCCCCCCCCCTGCGGTCGCATGATAAGAACGCGCACAACAACCCCCCCCCCTATACCCCCTCGCAGCATGATCAGAAAGCGAGACCTTAATGCTTTTGTCGCCCTTTTTGTCGGTACTTTTACTTTTATACTTTAAGTAGTTTTAAAACTAGTGCTTTTAAACTTTTACTTAAGTAAAAAGCTTGGGTTGATACTTCAACTTTTAAAGAAGTTTTTTTGAACCCTACTATCTATACTTCTACTCAAGTAATGAATGTGAATACTTTTGACACCACTGCTGATGAGTCTCAAGTCTCTTGTTGTTGGTCTTTCGGGAAGGGGTCGTCACAGCAGACCACACATACAAGTCTGTCACAGGTTTTACGCCAGATGCCCTACCATTTTATCCGGGCTTGGGACCGGCACTGCATCCAGTGGCCGGGGTTTGGGGACCGGCTGGGAATCGATCCCAGGCCTTCCGCATGGGAGGCGAAACACCTAACCACCAGTGCCCTTCTGATGAGTCTCACTAACAAGTGGTTTTCTTATGGACACAGCTGTTTAGTCCCAATCCTGTGAGTTCTCATCACATTGTGTGTATATGGAAATGATCTAACTTTTATTATTAAACATATGCTATGATGTTTATTATGACTATCCAGCTGCACCAAGTGGTACAGTACAGTACAGTATATCTGAGTTGTCTCATGAACATTTTGTAACTCAAGTGCATTCACTGGAAACCTGACATTATTTAACTAGGCAGTGTATATTAAACTATTTTCTTTTGAATTGCATCTTGTCCAAACCAAATTGCGGTGCTGAACCTTTGTGTCACCAGTACTTTATAAAAGCTCTTACATTAGCTATTATAATCAACTGCTCATATAGCAAACAGTGCATTTCTATATCCAAGAAAGCAATGCAGCACTGCAGGAATTATTTTTGTTTCTGTTAATAGTGCCGCGAAGCCTGCAGTGCCTCACTGTATCGTTTGCTGAGCTGGCTGAACTTGTCTGAGAAAGCACTCAGCATTTTTACAGAGTGAGAACCGTACGACAAATGAGTGTTACCGGTAAAATCTGTAAATTGGAAAAAAAATACATTTGTCCTTGTATCAGTAGCATAAAAACTGACTGAGAGAAGCTCATTGAAGTGAAAATGACTGTATTTGATTGTTACTAGCACTCCCGGATGTACTGTAAGAGTGTTCTTTTTCTTCTTGTTTTTAAGCATACTTTTCCTTTTCAGTGTCTGAAGTCATTATCCTGTAATTATGTAATGACATGATCAACATCGAATCTCAGTTTTGTCCCTTAAGCATAATGCTGCTTTGAATCTTAACACTCACTGTAACGAGAAACTCTTTCTTTCCTGGAGAAGTTAACTTAAGTAAGCATACTCTATTTTTCTTTCTCTTTGTTTGAACGTTGTTTTCTTTTTTTACTCTGAAATTGGCAAATTATATTTTTTCACAACACAAACTGTGTGCAGCTCTGACACTAATACTGACATTTACATGAAATGTCTACATCTGGCAGAAGCCCATATCCAGAGTGACTTGCATTTATCTCCTCATGCATCTGAGCAGTTGAGGCATGACAGCCTCGCTCAAATTTTAACCCCCGACCTTTCCGATCAGTAGTCCAACATCTTAACCACTCAGCCATCCTCTGCCCCTGTGGCTCATGTCTAATTGCGCTAATGTCCATGGTTTATAAGAGTTGGGGAATTTGGAGACCAGGACGCCTTCCACCTTGACCTTCTTGTCATGTTCCTCAAAGGTCAAACTGACATCTCCATACATTCCAGGACTTAAGGTTTCTCAACAGATTATTGCCTATAGCCTGTTTCCATAGTGCATCTTGGTGCCATCTCGTCCCCAGATCCTGAGTGCACCCATGCTGTGTCAATGCCATGCGAAAGGAAAATAGGGCTCACTGGACCAGATTCCAGTTTTGCACTTGTCCTAGGAGTTGTGACTCCTCTCTCCTTAAACTTTGTGTGCCACAGAAATCCTTGCAAAAGTTCAAAGCAGATTGGACAGTGTTTGCCATACTCTCCACTTGGCACCCGCAACCCTTTTGTAGATTATATGTTTTGTCCTTTGCTAGTCCTTTGTCAGGGACGTCCTGGACATGCGTCAACTAACTCATCTGGCCACGGCAGTTTGTCTTTTCAAACTTGATCTTTGATCTTGAGGCATGACTTGTTCACTTAAGCTCAGATACAGTACATCCTTAGCCATTGTGATGAGACAATATTTAGTTCATCTTTCCATAGTCCTATTGTTCTAATAATTTTTTCCTCTTACTTAAGAAAGGAGTGCGCAGCCTAACTCAGCGCTTCCTCCAAAGTTACGTGAAGCCATCGACTGCATCATTTTGAGCTGCTGCTCCATCAGCATTTGGCAGTGACGGAAAAAGCACTGCTCCATTCTATAGTGATTGAAAACGCAGACGAGCATGAGGTTGAAAACACTCTTGCTTAGCTGGTGCCATGAATGTTGTTGGAGTGTGAGCATGCCAGAGAGAGCATGGCTGGGGTGGGTGTAAGGACGCAGTGTCCTGCACACTCTTGTCTGACCAGACTGTTGGCCTGATGCCCACGTGTTGGCCTGGCACCACTATACACTCTTCTGCCCACTGAACCCACTGCACAGAACTGTGTGTATAGGAGAGATCATCAGGGATACACACAGAGACCACATGTGTGGAGCTTCTCTTGTTCTCGGAAGGGCCAGACTGAGCAGTTTGGGTGGGTGTGTATTTTGTGTTTGTGGATGGGCAAGGTGGACGGTCACACAAGTTTGTCAACAAGTGCTCTCTTTTACCTTTTCCTGCAAACTCGCTGGCCAGAACTGACTGGGCTCTTCAGAAAATATTTGTACCTCAAACCGTGTGTGTGTACTTTTACTAGGGTTAGCTGGCAGCCAAAACACACATCTGAGTTGTTTACTGGACATCATGAAATACTCATGAGGATGGCTAGACAAAACAAATCTGCTTACGTAAATGTACTATGTATACCATATTTAAAAGAGTTCAGAAACTACTTCAAAATTTTTGCTTGATGTGTTGAAGTGTTGCTTCCATCTTCTTTTCCACCAAAATATTAACCATTCCCATGCGTCACATCTAAAAACCAAGAGACTTCTTCCTGGTACAATTTACTTTCAGGTCATGGTGATGTAGGACTCTCTAAATGGTGTACAGTATGTTTATACGTTGGGCTGTGATTCTTCAATCTCCCTCTCTAATTCCTGGTGTCTCAGGGTTCAGTTTAACCTTTTAGACCAAAGTTCACGCATATCTAAGATGTGATGTTTTTCAGGTCTGAGTCACTTTTGTATTTGGTCCTAGATCGGATAAATGTCCAACACATGGTCATGTGACTCAAATGTAAATGTCAGATCAGAATTCATGCAACTTTTTTAGCGTGTGTGTGCATGGTGCTCGCTGACATGCAGCACCGGGAGCGCAGGGATTTCATATCACGCTAGCAATAGCTGATAAAACGGCTAAAACGAGGCATCTGGATTTCTTCCTTCTTCTCGACCATACAGCCGACTAACTGCTCACCGTCCTCCAGAGCAAAACCCCAAATGTATTTTTGATAAAATCTTGAAACATCTTTGAAACATCCATTTATTATGAGCAGTCGCACAAATACGACGTGGTTTTAACCCAGATGGTGAAAGCAAAGACACATATCAAACACAGTTATGTCAGAATGATGATTGATTTGATCTAAAAAAAAAACAAAAAAAACTCAGAATTGGAAAGACCATGCCAAAGTTCCAAACAGGGCCTAATGTGTTGGGTACGAAGCTCTGGAATTTCTGTATCAGCATACATTCTGGGAAAATGGTTGGCCTGTTAAAGTTTGGACACCAAATCATATTCGGACGACTGTGAGTCAAATCCAGCTGTGGCTTTTTTTTAAACACATGTGGCCCTGACACCTCTGTTTAATCCCAAGCCCAAACTCTGGGTCTAATCCACAGATGTGTTGCTACAGTATATGTTCTCAAAACTAAAACTATACTGCTCTGTGGCGGAGGAAAACAACTCGACCAAATGTAAATCCGGCATGTTAATGTACTGTATGCGCATAATTATATAATTGATCTTTGTGCCTCTTTCTTCAGCAAATGTCCTTGTCTTATGTCAAGATTTGTTTTTTTATTTCTGTACAGTTGTTCGTCCAAATGCTCATCGTGCTTTTAGGTGTTTGACTTGAAATCTGAGTTGAAAACAGGAATTGGACTTGTTCAGTTAAAAGATTGTATAATGCCATTACATCCGTTTCTGAAATCTTCCATCAACCACACCAACATCAATCACGCCCAATGTGAAAACGCCCATTGATGTTCAAGATATTAAATATACTAAACATTATACTGGAAATGTATTGTCTCAAAATATCGACATCATTATGTTGGCATCAAAATAATATATTCTCTTTTTCATGCTTTTTTGCACTAATTTCATGTGAAACGTCAAGTGGTTAAGCGTTTGCCTCTCAGTCCTGCACATCCCTACTCAAGACTGATTGAGAGCACAGGGACTTTAACAGAAACATGACCTCTGGCTTTGCGATGTGGCTGACTTTACGCTTCATTTCATGCCCATGTGTTTACAATGCCTTATGGGGAAATTTTCTTTAAGTCTCTGCATTATTGATTTAAAGCAAATGCCTGGTCTAGAGAAACTAAAATCACTTCTAATTAGTGCTTTTGCATTTAGTATGAGCTCAAATCCTTTACATTGTGTGTCATCGTGATGTGTGTGGCTGATATGAAAGCTGGCGAATGTTTAACATATCCTGTAATCTCCAAGTTCTTCTAAACTGTATTATTTATTCTATTTAACTTTCCAAACATGCCTGACTCTGATGAATGCCATAACCCCGTCAGTTGTCTGTCTGTCTCTCTGTTCTGTCTGGCTGCTTGGTTGCTTTATCGATAGTGCGAAACACTGCAGACCTTTTGTATATTTAAAGACAGACACATGCAGAGGAACACAACATTACTGGCTCCGTGCTGCCATTTACACACGCAGACACTGTTCTAGCAAATCACCTTTGACCCCCGAACCTTTAACCCACCCTAGGGTCAGTATCCCCCCCTTCTTCCCCTTACATGCCTGTAGTATCTCCTGATGTCTGGAAATACTCAAACACAAATACACACACAGAGACTGCAATATATATTCGCATACTTTATTATTTTTTTAAACACATCCTATTAGAGTAATGAGGAGTTACACTACAGTTGTTCAAACATTTTAGAACACTTTCTAACTCCATGATGGTTCCTGATGTTTATTTCTTTCTACATTGTAAAGGAATGCTGAAGGCATCCAAAAAATGCATGAATCTCCTTTGAACAGTTGATATTGAGATGTTTCTGCTACTTCTGCTCTGTAAAGACTTCATAACGCCTCTAATCTGAGGTGCTGTTAATTGGCCATTTTTCAGGCTGATAACTCTAAATGAACTTCTCGTCTGCAGCAGAGGTAGGTTTTGGTCTCGCCCTCCTGGGACGGCCTTCATGAGTTTCATTATGGTGCTTGACGGATTTTGCAAATGCACTTGACAATACTGTTCTTGCAAGAACTATTACAGAAAGGCCGACCTCTGTGTCTTAAAATAACAACTAACTGTTGTTTTTCTTGTTGTTACATAATTCCATATGTGTTATTTTATAGTTTTGAAATCCCCAGTATTGTTGTAGAATGTAGAAAATAAACAAAAAAAAAGAAATTTGCAAGTGTTCTAAAACTTTTGAACGGTAGTGTAATTTTTGAGTGCGTTGACCCTGTGTCCAAACTCATAAACTGACCTTTAAACCCTTCCCTTCTAGAAACAAGACGTACAATAATTGTCTTTACCACATATGTCATGTTCTGACTGGCCTTTTAGAAGTTTGCACTAATGAGGATTAGTGGGAACTGGGTAGGGGGAATGCAGGAGTGATATTATCTTTGTTACCGGTGATGGTAAAAGTTTTGGTAAGATTTAAGCAACATTATTATTATTATTACACAATATTAATTTAATAAAGTATTAATAAAGTTCTTTTTAAAGGCTCTATCCCAGAATACATCCTAATACAGGCACACTAGGTTACGACCCATCAGGACCATCAATCTACAACACCACTTGGAGGTTTTTGCTGTAGTTGTTAACCCTCAAGGCGAGTACAGATAGAGATCCTTCACCACTTGAAAACCTACTGTACCTGCTGGGACCTCAACCTTGATGAAGCCAAACCAAACCAATTGCCATAACGGTTTTAAGGACGCCATGTCACCCAGGAGCCACTGAAATTGTCCAATGAGAAATGAGGAGATCTGTCTGCTTCTCCCAAAAGGCTATAACTAGTTTGTAGTTGGATCTTTCAGCAGGATAAACATGCCTCTAAATCCACACACAAATTCTTTAATGATCACAGAATCAAGCCAAACCATTCTGCTGACCTGAACCCTAAAGTGAGAGACAATCCGGAGATTTCTGGAGAAATTATTTCAGATTCCTTACTGTAAGTTCATGAGCAGAAGAATGTACAGTAGGGGTAAAACTGATTGGAATTTACAGAAGACTTCAAGAACCGTACGGTGATGAGACTCTTAGCTACAGTAAAACATCTAAACAGTGCAAAGGTTTTAAAGAAGTCCGTACTGTAGGTGGCTACTGCAGTCGTTCCTGTGAACATTCAGTAAAAGGAATGTCTGATCCTTTAAAATTGACGTAACTTGTCACCAACTTGCAGAAGAGACACATTTGTCTGTGGGAACTGTACACACAATTATTCCCCAACACCACTTGCACATTAGAGGATCTCAGCTGGGAACTACATATTTCCACACCTCCCATTCAGTCCTGTTTGGGCTGTCTAAGGAGTTCCTGGGAGGCCAGGGTTGCGGACATACATTACAGTATATCAGGCAGTCTGATCATGGCTCCGACGACCGGAGACTGGTATCTACAGTAGTACTAGTGAAGTACTAGCGAAGCGCTAGCATAAATGCTTTCGAGAAATAAAGGGACTTTGCACTCTCATATTTGTGTTCTGTTATTATACATAGTCAAAAGTTCTGGATTGCTTTAAACGCCCCAATTACATGTAAAGACATACCAATAATTTATACATATGGTTTGGTTCAAATAGGACATTTAGATTTTGCGAAGGGATTTGACATCTATTTCTCTTATTGTAAGGTCTGGATCGTGTCTCTTTCTGCCACGTCTGTTTCATTTCCACTGCATTGAGTTTTCACGACTGACAGCTCAGAGGAGACGCTGCCTTCAAAGTATGTGTTTGTTGTAAATCAAGGACAATTTCCCCTAACAGGAACATAATTTTGCTTAATTACTGCAACACTGCGTACGTGTACTCGGACATGCAGAAGCCTGAACGATGACTGTGTGAGGTATTTGGTTTTTCCTTATCTTTTTTTCCGGGCTGTTCGTAGTGTTTTAGTGAGGGGATGACACAAAATTTGATTAAAAGAGTCAAATATTTATTCTGTTCCAGTGTGTGTGTGTTTGTGTGTATTTGTGTGCATGAGCATGTACTGTATGCCTACAGACTAGCATACACGTGTGCAAGTGTGTATGAACGCATGACTAATTTACGCTGTTTTCCTATGTTTAGGCTCATCAGATTACTCCCGGAAACAACACACACACACAGGCACACATTACACACATGCACTTCAAATTTACAAGCTACTAGAGAGTGCATTCATGTACACAGACACACAGTTTTTGCTGGAAGTAGAGATATTGAAACAGCTGTGTTTATTAAAGCTAAATCTCTGTTTGAGGTAGTGTCTGTGTGGATTGTATATATATATGTATGTGTGTGTGTGTGTGTGTGTGTGCGTGTGTGTGTGTGTGCACGCAAATGATGAGACACAGATTGGCCTACAAACTGTATAATGAACAGTAACAGAGAATATATGTATTAGGGAAGTTACGGTTCAGGATGAGGAACGTCATAGAATATGGATTTCAAATTGCTTTTCAAATCACCACGGTTGTAAAGAGTGGCTGTGATTCACTAAAGCCTTGCTGTCAGCTTGAACCAACAAGTCTGACCTGTCTCCTCCTCACAAGACATTCATGCCATCAACAGATCTGCCATCCACTGGATGCACCGTTCTATTGTGTTACATTCACATAAGGTTTAATGTGAATGTATTTGTATTTATAAGTTTGATTAAATGATGGATGATGTCAGCTAGCTAGCAAGCAAATGGTAATTGCTTTCGGTTAGTCAATGAACCATCATGATCGAGTGCTCTTGATAGTAGAATGACTCATGCAGAGCTGAATGATTTTCAACTGTCGGTTTGTGGATATTAAAAGGATAGAAAAAAAGTTTAAAGTCTATCTTAAATCAAAATTTTAATTATGGGGAAAAATGCTAGAAGTTGCTGTATTGCTAACTGGAAGAGATAGCAGAAACTCATTAACATATGAGTCTCAGCTGAACTTTTGTAGCACTTTTGGACGCATCATACCCGCGTTCCTACTAGGTGACAAACTTCACGATCTGTGTGCAGAGCAGGAAAATGTATAACACTCACTCTCACTCATCTTCTATACCGCTTTATCCTATATTCAGAGTCGCGGGGACCTGGAGCCTACCCCTGAAGGCTTAGGGCACGAGGCAGGGTACACACTGGACAGGGTGCCAATCCATCGCAGGGCACACACACATACCCACACTCATTCACACACTACGGGCAATTTGGGAATATCAATTAGCCTAACCTGCAGGTCTTTGGACTGTGGGAGGAAATCGGAGTACCCGGAGGAAACCCACCAAGCACGGGGAGAACATGCAAACTCCATGCACCCAGAGATGGGAATCGAGCCTGGCCGGGAATCGAACCCGGACCCTGGAGGTGCAAGGCGACAGTGCTAACCACTACACCACTGTGCTGCCTAAATGTATAACAATTAGTGATGCGCGGGTCGGGTATTTTTCCAACCCGCGGGTCCCGCTTTTATGAAATTATTTGGCCCGCCCCAGCCCACCCTGCACCACCATCTATTTTTATGCCCCGCCCCGCACCCGCGACTATCAAATGATGTGATGATGTAAATTCCCGACCTCAATTTCTCCTGCACCACGTCCATCTTCACTTTTTGTTGTGACTGGCAGCGGTAGCTGCTTGGCGCTTTCGTGACTTGTCATGTGACTTAACCTTATCAAAGAACTTAATAAAATATGAAAATAGATATTCCCAAATATTTAATATAGGCTATAGGGAATTGCACGCAACATGCATGGATTTTTTTATTTAATTTTGTTTTTAATGACCCGCCCCAACCCGTCCCGCAAATAAAGTGACAATTTCTTTACCCGCCCCAAGCCGACCTGAGGGTTACCTGCGAGGTCCGCGGGTTACCAGACGACCCGCGCATCACTAATAACAATCTGTTTATAATTTCTTAAAATAGGTTTACAACCAATAAAACCTAAGATTATTAAGCTTAGGTCATGTCAAATGTTGTTAAAATTTCAAAAGAATGTGTCTTGTTCTACTGGCAGGTTATTTTGTTAGTTTTTTGGAATTAATTTATTGAAGGATGCAAAATGATCTGGCAGAACAAGACATTTTTTGCAATTTAGTAACATAATACTACTAATAATAAACTTAATAATCTTATATTTGGGTTGTTGTTACTAATTTTGAGAACTTAAAGGTTTGGCTAGATTTATGAATATTAGTCATTTACATTTAGGCATTTGGCAGACGCTCTTATCCAGAGCGACTTACAAAAAGTGCTTTAAAGTTTACGTCACTGGATACATACTTACACTGGGTTAACTAGGTTAATAACTAAGTGCCATTAGTCCAACACAACTGGGAAGAGCGATTTTTTTTTTTTTTTGGGGGGGGGTCCAATTACTGGAGAAACAGTTGCGTCTTGAGTCGTCGTTTAAAGATAGTCAAAGTCTCTGCTGTACGGACATCTAGAGGAAGTTCGTTCCACCACCTAGGTGCCAGGACAGAAAAGAGCCCGGATGAATGCCGCCCTCGATCCTTGAGAGATGGTGTTATGAGGCGAGCAGTACTGGAGGATCGGAGGGAATGTGGTGCAGTGCGTGGTGTGATTAGAGCAGAGAGGTAAGTGGGTGCAGGGCCATTTTTAGCTTTGTAGGCAAGCATCAGCGTTTTGAATTTGATGCGGGCAGCTACAGGAAGCCAGTGCAGGGAGTGGAGGAGTGGGGTGGTGTGGGAGAACTTGGGGAGGTTAAAAACGAGACGTGCTGATGCATTCTGGATCAGTTGCAGAGGACGAATCGTGGACAGAGGCAGGCCTGCCAGGAGTGAGTTGCAGTAGTCCAGTCTTGAAATAACAAGGGACTGAACAAGCACCTGAGAAGCCTGTGAAGAAAGAAATGGGCGAATCTACAAGAGCGAGTAAGGTTAGCGATGTGTGGGAAAAATGACAGATGATTGTCCACGGTTACCCCAAGATTGCGGGCAGTGGCTGAAGGAGTAATTTGGTTGTTGTCCAGGGATATCACAAGGTCTTGACCTGGGGATGAGTCACAAGGGCTGAACAACAGTTCAGTTTTACTCAGATTGAGCTTTAGCTGATGTGTAGCCATCCAGGATGAGATGTCTGCCAGACATGCTGAGATCCGGGTGGAAATCTGAGTGTCAGATGGAGTAAAGGAGAGAGTAAGTTGGCTGTCATCTGCATAACAATGGTACGTGGGGCAGATGTAGATCCATGTTACCTCATATGAGCTATCTTCTAGGTAAGAAGCAAACCATTGCCACGCTGTTCCACAAACTCCAAGGCTTGTAAGAATAGATAATAGAATCTTGTGGTTCACTGTGTCAAATGCAGCTGACAGATCCAGGAGGATGAGAACAGATGACAGTTTAGCAGATCTAGCAGCATGGAGCTTCTCAGTGACTGACAGAAGGGCAGTCTCTGTGGAATGTGCCACTTTGAATCCAGATTGGTTGGGATCATTAAGGTTGTTCTGTGAGAGATAAAGAGACATTTGGTTATTAACAGTTCTTTCAAGAATTTTGGAAATAAAAGAGAGAAGTGATACCGGGCGATAGTTGTTAACTCCAGATGGGTCCAGGCAGGGTTTCTTGAGGATGGGAATAACCCTTGCCTTCTTAAAAGCAGCAGGAACATGACCAGATGATATGGAATGGTTGATGATGGTTGTGGTGAAGGGAAGGAGGTCTCGTGAGATTGCCTGGAGCATTGTGGAGGGGATTGGGTCTAATGAACAGGTGGTGGGGTTAGATGACGAGATGATCTGCTGAATCTCATCAGATGACAAGTTGGAAAATTCTGCTAAAGGAGGGAAGGGACGGTCCTGAGGTTCTCCTGTAGGAGTTTGGTTGGGAGCGAAGGACTGGCGGATTGCTGCAATTTTCACATTGTAGAATGTAGCAAAATCGTCAGCAGTCAAAGAGGAAGGGCCAGGAGGAGTTGATGGGTTGAGTAGTGAGGAGAAGATGTTGTGGAGTTTGCCAGGATCATGTGCAGAGGCTTCCAGCTTTTCTCTGAAGAAGGTAGTTTTGGCAGAAGTCACAGTACACGAGAAGTTGGAGAGAAGAGTCTGGTAAGAGATGAGATCTGCATCAAGTTGCGATTTCTTCCATCTTCTCTCTGCAGTTCTTAATTCTCTCCTGATGTTGCGTAGTACATCTGATAGCCAAGGAGCAGGACAAGACGTCTTCCTTGGTTTAGATGACAGCGGGCAAAGGAGATCTATGGATGAGGAGAGAGAGGAGAGGAAAGTTTCGGTTGCAGTCTCTAGTGGTAGAGAGGAGAAGGAGGCTGGTCGTTAGGTTTACATAGAATAGGAAGGGTTATGGTGAAGGATACCAGGTAATGATCAAATTTATGAAGAGGAATAGTAGTGATATTCGTGACTGGGCAAGGGCGGCAGAAAACGAGATCGAGAGAATTCCCTGCCTTGTGTGTGGGAGGGCAGCTGTTTAGAGTTAAAGAGAAGGAGTTAAGTAGAGGGAGAAGGAAAGAGGATTGGAGTTTGTCATATGGGAGGTTGAAATCTCCTAGAACAGTGAGAGGAGTGTTAGCAGAAGGAAAAAGACTAAGAAGAATGTCCATTTCATCTAGAAAGTTTCCTAGAGAGCCAGGAGAACGTTAAATAACTAAGATGTGGAGGTTAATTAGAGAGGTTACCTTAACTGCATGAAATTCAAATGATGAAAAACTGAGATGAGACAGGGGGATTGGCGAGAAGCATCATCTCTTGGACAACAGGAGACCCATACCACCACCTCTACCAGTTTCTCGTGGAGTGTGAGAGAATACATAGGCAGAGGATAGGGCAGCCGGTGTAGCCGAGTTCTGAGGAGATATCCAGGTCTCAGTTAGTGCCAGAAAGTCAAAAGAGTAATGGGTAGCTAGGGCAGAGATAAAATCTGCTTTCTCTACAACAGATTGGCCGTTCCAGAGCCCACCTACCACCAGTGCAGGGCAATGAGACAGTATTGGAGGGTAGATGAGGTTTCTGGGAGATCTGCCTCTGCTGTGTGAGTAAAAGCATCTTGGTCTGTGAGAACTGACAGAGATAGGTTGAAGACACATGCTAGACTGAAGTAATTGTCTATAAAACTTGGTAAATAAGAGTTTGAGTCAATTCTCTGCACTTGCTATCTAGATTCTTGACTAACTTTGTTGCATGATATGCTTATTAAGACACCTTCAATATATGTAGCTAAGCCCTGCCCACAATTCACACCTTAAGGAAGCCTGAAACTACTGTTGATTAATTACCTGAGAATACAGTAAATAGACCTACTTCAATCACACTCCAATCAACACTACCAAACAGCAAAAACTAGGTACAGTATACAGTAAGAACCAATTGTGTTTCAAAAACAGTACAAAAGTTAAAAACCTACCTTACCAGTGGAGAAGAATCCAATATAGAAAACTAAAGCACACTATGAGTCATGAGTACTATATTCTATTAAAATAGAGTATCATAGTATCATAATATAGTATCAGTACTACTGTATAATATCAAGTACTGATATTTGCTGTACTTTTGAGGGGAGTAAAAGTTAAATGTACCTCCTGATAAAACTACTTATGTAAAGCACAGATATACCGTGGAACCTCTGATTACGAGCATAATTCGTTCCAGAAGTGGACTTGTATTCCAAAACACTTGTAAACCATATTGAATTTTCCCATAGGAAATAATGGAAACTCTAATTATTCGTTCCACGGCCCAAAAAAATAAATACATAAAAATAATTAACACAAAATATTAAGAAAAGAATGGTGACAGAGCAGTGTTTCTCTGTGTGTGTGTGTGTAGGCTGATACAGAGACAGAAAATGGATCTTTAACCTCTCTAATGAGACTTGCTTTTGCTTTACACGCGCGCTGTACACACACGCATACAGACACAAAATAAAATGTGTTTTACACGCACACACATGGTCACAGTGTTATAGTAAACAGTACACGCGTACACGGATGTTGATTATACCAGTGAGAGACGGGCACTAAGACCCAGCAGGGGAGACGATTACCCACAATTCCGCGGCACAAGAGAGAAAAACCGTTGGCTCAGTTGTGATCACGTGACATTCAGCGTCAAAACAAGAAGCGCATGTGTGATACATGGTACTCGTAAACCAAGACTTACTCGTTTTTCAAGTTAAAATTTATTACAAATATTTGCTCATCTTGCAGAACACTTGCAAACTGCATTACTCGCAATCCGAGGTTTCTGTACTCCGTTACCTCTCACCTGGCTGTATTGTACTTGTTGTGCACCTCAATTTTGATAAAAATTTTGATTTATCTAACAAAAAACAAAACTATTCCTTTAAGATCGATGTAAAAGCGCTCTGCCGTTGGACTTGAAAATGTTCTTTGGGGTGATAAATTATGCATCTAAATTTCTGATGTATGAAACTGGGTTTGGTGATTGCCAGGAGAACCTAACCTACCGGGAATGCATAGTACAGTACCAACACAGTGCCATCACTGGGGGTGTTTTTGAGGGTGCAGGCTCTGCGTTTTTACTTAGTCCCAATAGTTTTCTAATGCGTAACCCAGAATAAGTGTTTGTTTACTTAAATGTCAGTTACTGAATTGAATCAGTGTGCATTCAAGACATATACTACATAGTGTGTGTGTCTGTGTGTGGGCGCATAGTACAGCAGTGTGTGCTGCGCCAGAATCTAGCTCCAGCTTGCCCAAGGGTCACATGTCAAGGGCGATGCGTCTGCCTTTGGCGTCCAGACTCTATGCGACTGTGTGTGTGTGTGTGTGTGTGTGTGTGTGTGTGTGTGTGTGTGTGTGTGTGTGTGTGTTTGGCCCCTGTATACGTGTTTGTGGCTGTTTTGGCAACAGGCTTAAATGAGCGTTCTTTAAGCGGACGCCACAGACTCTGGGAAATTCCCCACAATGCAGCGCTTTTACCTCAAGGCCGGTTGATGGGGGCCGGACAAGACGCTTGGACGGAGCTGCATTTACGCTCCTGACACACCATCGCTAACGCACTCCATAATGCCAGAGCGCTAAAGAAGTGACTGGAGCCTTGTTCACATCAGATCTGTATCACAAAAAAAAGTAAAATAACGTGTCGTACTGTGATTTCAACACACACACCACCATGCACACACACACAGATACTCAACTACACATAGTAATCCACTCTAACGTGTTCCAGATTTTAGCACAGTGACCCTCCCCAGCCCCTATTTGGTATGTCTCTGTGTGTGTGCGCTCACTAATGTGTCCCCCAGTCCCAAATGGTTGTGCTGGTTGTGTCTCCAGCGTGTGATTAAGGTTGTTATTGTGTCTGCTTTTTGAGCTCCGTGCTGCGGTTCTGTGTTTGTGGTGAAATGCGAGAGCTGAGAACGCGCCTGCTTTCATGTCACGCCGTTTTCGTTTGAGCTTTTGTTTTGAGCTCCATGTTTAGCAGAAAGGAAATTGAATTCGTCTGTGAGAGGGGCTTCGGGAAGGGGGAGACGCCCCTAGCTCAAACGCAACCACACACACACACTCTCACACACTCATGCACGTAGACTCATATTGATTGACAGTGAAACACGGAGGAAGCTGAGACTTTTCTCAGGTTTTCTCCTAGAGCCTGGAAATCGTTGTTTAACTGTTCCTTTGTTCTCATGTCTGTGCATCTTCTTCTTCTCTTCTTCCTCTCTCTCTCTCTCTCTCTCTCTCTCTCTCTCCCCCTCTCCCTCCCTCTCTCTTTCATAGACATTCTCCCTTTCTGTTCTCTCTCTATCTGTCTACATCAATTTATGTTGCAATTCTTTAAGTATCGCGATTTCTTTTAAATATCCCGATTCTATATTAAGTTTTTCCAATTATGTTATAATTTTAAAACCTTGAACTTTTAAAAATATCTGTCATAACTCCAAACTATTATACTTTAGCTTTATTCAGCAGCTTCACAACTGAATTAATTAATTTAATTAGTGTTCAATTAAATTGAAATGTAGCCCGTTCCTTAGAACATTAGTTTTCTCACATAAAAACCAAGTGCAGCCTAACACCACAAAATAACTTCAAATACAGTAGTTTACCATTTAACTACAAATTAAATTAAACAAAAAGCTACATTGTTACTGAGCAGCACGCATCTCTGTCATCCACCATAATTATCATTTCTAAACAAACTTATGTGCACAGAGCAAACAGCTTTTTGTGAGCGTGAGCAGCTTATAACAGAGGTTTCCAGACTAATTAGCGTATGTGGTGTCTTGAGTCCACTGTAAGCGCGTGTAGTGAGTGGGTTTCAAGATTAATTTGCCTGGAGAGTTTGGAGAAAAAAGCCAATCAGAGGCTTTTTTTTTTTTTAAAACTATACAGAAAAAAACACAAGAAAACACACCAAAAGAGAACACAAAACCAAACCCAGACAAACACAAGGATGCCATAACAATCAGATGTCCATAATAAAAATAATAATAAGTAATATTATCTGCGTTCATGCCCTCAGCAAAAGTTAAGAAAGACTGCCAAATATTATAAAATGTGTCAGTAGACCATCTAACTGTACACCTAATTTTCTCCAGCTTAAGGCAGTACAGTCCATCACTTCCCATATCCAGCGGCTAAATGATGGTGGATCAGAGTGTTTCCATTTAGTCAATATCAGCCTCCTAGCCAAGAGGGAGCAGAAGGCCAATATTAAAAATTTTCCTTTGGTTAAAACTAGTTTTCTGGGTAATCAGAGGCTTTTTAACAAATGTTGATATTGTAATGCCATAATAACGGTCGTGCACTATGTTATGTAACTAGGTTATGTTCAAAACTGACCATTTCCAGTTACTGGCCAAC
Source organism: Channallabes apus (assembly GCA_030522415.1). Classification (NCBI taxonomy): domain Eukaryota; kingdom Metazoa; phylum Chordata; class Actinopteri; order Siluriformes; family Clariidae; genus Channallabes; species Channallabes apus. The sequence goes on from CM060128.1 coordinate 19,303,263, forward strand.
CAGCCGGTGCATCTCTGTAATAAATTTCAAATTTTTAATTAATTTTGTGTGATTTTATATATAGATAGATATCCATCTCCATCCCATCAAGCAACACCTAGCTTATGTCCAAGTTGTACTGTTGAGACAGACAGCTAGTACATGTTATAGATAATATTGCATCGCGCCTCAGAAGTGGTAAGTCGGACAACTTTCTTTTGTTTATGCGAGCTGCTTAGTAGTTAACTATGTTTATTTTCTTGAAAACAACAAACTATAATGTCAGTGTTATATAAAGATGTCATTTTTGTTTTTCTGTGGAATAATTCTCATTCAGGTGGCATGGTGGCGTAGTGGTTATCATTGCAGCCTCACACATCAATGGTTGAGTGTTCAATATCAACATCAAAATGTTTTCCACCTGCTTGGTGAGGTTTCTTAGTAGCTCTGATCCTAAAAAATTCTGGAATACGGTAAAGGAGATGGAAAATAAACCATCTTGTAAGCTACCTCCTTCACTCTATTTAGAGAACACTGTAGTATCTGACAAGAAGCATATGTTGGAGCTTCTCAATAAGCATTTTATAACTTCTGGTTTAACCCTTGATTCATCTAATAATATTTCATCACCTATAAATCCTATTAATTGCTCTACTGCATCTCCTCCAACTCTCCCTCATCCTACACTACCTCCTTCCACCTCCTATAGTTTCATTTTGCGGTCCTTTTCAGAGGAGGAGGTTCTGGATGAACTGCTCAGGCTAGATTCCAATAAATCTGCTGGGTCTGATGAGGTGGATCCTGTCTTTTTTAAAAATTGCTGCCTCTATTATTGCCGTCCCCATCACAGATATATTCAATTTATCTTTATACACAGGGCAAATCCCTTGCGCTTGGAAGTCAGCATTAGTGTTTCCTCTTTTTAAGGGTGGCGATTGTTCAGATCCCAATTGTTACAGGCCTATTTCTGTTTTGCCATGTATCTCTAAGGTTTTGGAAAAACTTGTAAAGGGTCAACTCACTGAATACTTGGAAGCTCACAACATCTTATCACCTGCTCAATCAGGATTTAGAACTGGGTTTAGGTGTCTAACAGCAACTCTTAAAGTCTTAAATGATATATATTCTGCATTGGACTCTAAATTGTACTGTGCTGCTATTTTTATTGACTTGGCCAAGGCCTTTGATTCTGTCAATCATAAACGTCTTATTGATAGGCTTTATGATACTGGCTTCTCTGACCAATCCTTGTCTTGGTTTTCTAATTATCTAAGTGATAGAGTGCAGTCTGTGAAATCTGAACAACTTCTTTCCCAGCCTCTCCAAGTCACCAATGGTGTCCTACAGGGATCAATACTTGGACCTACACTTTTTTCTATTTATATTAATAATGTAGCTAATTCTGTTACAGACTCATTTATCCATCTTTATGCCGATGATACAATTCTTTACTCTACAGGTCCTTCTCCTGCTGCAACTCAGTTTTAATAGATTGCAACAGACCTTTTCCAATTTGCATCTTCAGCTAAATACTTCCAAAACTAAAGTCATGTGGTTTGGAAAAAAAGGTCACATTTCATCTAGCTTTCCAAGTATCTGCTCCCTTGATGGGACACCATTGGAACAGACTACTGAATACAAATATCTGGGTATTTGGCTAGATAACACCCTGTCTTTTGCAAAGCACATTGATAATTTGAAGATCAAATCAAAACTTGGGTTCCTTTATAGAATGCGTTCTGCATTTACATTATCTGCTAGGAAAACTCTGATGCAAATGACCATTCTCCCCATGTTTGATTATGGGGACGTTATTTATAGATCAGCATCCAAAGGCCTGCTTCAAAAGCTTGATGTTCTCTACCACTCAAACCTTTCAAAACACATCACTGTACCCTGTATTCTTCTCTCAACTGGTCTTCATTGTATACCCGCTGTAAAATCCATTGATATATGGTCATTTACAAAACTCTCCTCGGTTTGTACCCTCCTTACCTACAAGAACTGTTACACTCCTTTTCTTCTGGGTATAACACCCGTTCTGCTAACCTAATTCAGCTGACAGTTCCTAAGGCTTCTTCTGCATTCGGCCTGTCGTCTTTTCAGAACGCTGCTGCTAGAGATTGGAATGACCTGCAAAAAACGTTAAAACTGGACAATCTCATTCCTAAGTCTGTTTTTCATTCGCGGATCTCAGCTCACTGTAAAGACGTCTGTAGCTGTTATTTAGACTAGCTGCTCTTATTTATTGCTGCTCCACTCTTCACATGTCTATATGTGTATGTATGTATGTGTGTATATGTATGTATATGCATATGCTTGTACATGTGTGTATATATATGTGCATGTGTGCCTATGTATGTGTGTGTGGATATATATATATAAATTATTATTATTTATTTTTTTTTTTCGTAATTTCGTTTATATTTCTTAAAATGTTTAATTTTTTTATCAGTTCCCTTACTTCCCCTAAAAGGCTCAGCCTTTGCCAGGCCACAGTTGTAAATAAGAAACCTGTTCTTAATCTGTCTTGCCTGGTTAAATAAAGGTAAATAAAAATAAAAAAAATTCCTCCAGGTACTCCGGTTTCCTCTCACAGTCCAAAGACATGCAAATTAGTCTATTTCTCATTTTCAAATTATGTGTGTATGCATGTGTTCTCTGCAACATGGAAGCCATGTCATCAACATGCCGGACTTACAGTGGTATGAAAAACTATTTGCCCCCCTCCTGATTTCTTATTCTTTTGCATGTTTGTCACACAAAATGTTTCTGATCATCAAACACATTTAACTATTAGTCAAAGATAACACAAGTAAACACAAAATGCAGTTTTTAAATGAAAAAAAATCCAAACCTACATGGCCCTGTGTGAAAAAGTAATTGCCCCCTGAACCTAATAACTGGTTGGGCCACCCTTAGCAGCAATAACTGCAATCAAGCGTTTGTGATAACTTGCAACGAGTCTTTTACAGCGCTCTGGAGGAATTTTGGCCCACTCATCTTTGCAGAATTGTTGTAATTCAGCTTTATTTGAGGGTTTTCTAGCATGAACCGTCTTTTTAAGGTCATGCCACAACATCTCAATAGGATTCAGGTCAGGACTTTGACTAGGCAACTCCAAAGTCTTCATTTTGTTTTTCTTCAGCCATTCAGAGGTGGATTTGCTGGTATGTTTTGGGTCATTGTCCTGCTGCAGCACCCAGATCGCTTCAGCTTGAGTTGACGAACAGATGGCCGGACATTCTCCTTCAGGATTTTTTGGTAGACAGTAGAATTCATGGTTCCATCTATCACAGCAAGCCTTCCAGGTCCTGAAGCAGCAAAACAACCCCAGACCATCACACTACCACCACCATATTTTACTGTTGGTATGATGTTCTTTTTCTGAAATGCTGTGTTACTTTTACGCCAGATGTAACGGGACACGCACCTTCCAAAAAGTTAAACTTTTGTCTCGTCGGTCCACAAGGTATTTTCCCAAAAGTCTTGGCAATCATTGAGATGTTTTTTAGCAAAATTGAGACGAGTCTTAATGTTCTTTTTGCTTAAAAGTGGTTTGCGCCTTGGAAATCTGCCATGCAGGCCGTTTTTGCCCAGTCTCTTTCTTATGGTGGAGTCGTGAACACTGACCTTAACTGAGGCAAGTGAGGCCTGCAGTTCTTTAGATGTTGTCCTGGGGTCTTTTGTGGCCTCTCGGATGAGTTGTCTCTGCGCTCTTGGGGTAATTTTGGTCGGCCGGCCACTCCTGGGAAGGTTCACCACTGTTCCATGTTTTTGCCATTTGTGGATAATGGCTCTCACTGTGGTTCGCTGGAGTCCCAAAGCTTTAGAAATGGCTTTATAACCTTTACCAGACTGATAGATCTCAATTACTTTTGTTCTCATTTGTTCCTGAATTTCTTTGGATCTTAGCATGATGTCTAGCTTTTGAGGTGCTTTTGGTCTACTTCTCTGTGTCAGGTAGCTCTTATTTAAGTGATTTCTTGATTGAAACAGGTGTGGCAGTAATCAGGCCTGGGGGTGACTACAGAAATTGAACTCAGGTGTGATAAACCACAGTTAAGTTATTTTTTAACAAGGGGGGCAATCACTTTTTCACACAGGGCCATGTAGATTTTGAGTTTTTTTTTCTCCCTTAATAACGTAAACCTTCATTTAAAAACTGCATTTTGTGTTCAATTATGTTATCTTTGACTAATAGTTAACGGTTTTTGATGAGCAGAAACATTTAAGTGTGACAAACATGCAAAAGAATAAGAAATCAGGAAGGGGGCAAATAGTTTTTCACACCACTGTAGATATGGCCAAGTTGTTTTGTTCAGCCACTGAGCAGCATGGATTTAGTTTTGAGAACATACAGCCACACAAATGTGGATTAGACCCAGAGTTTGGGCTTGGGATTAAACAGAGGTGTCAGGGCCACATGTGTTAAAGAAAAGCCACAGCTGGATTCACAGTCGGCAGAATATGATTTGGTGTCCAAACTTGAAAAGTACAACCATTTTCCAGATGCATGCTGATCATACAGTAATTCCCAAGCTTCATTCCTTAATGCGTAAGTGACTGCCATTTGAAAGTTATTGCTTGGGAATTCGGAACAAATCCAATCATCCTTCAGCCACGATTGGTAGCTTGTTAAATCTAGAACATTGCAGGTTGTGTTTGAGGAAAGAAATATACTGTGGAACCTTGGATTGCGATCATAATTCATTCCGGAAGCGCGCTTGTATATCGCAACACTCATACAGTATATGAAAGCGAATTTCCCCTATAAGGAGCCAGGGGTAGCTCAGTGGTTAAGGCATTGGACTACGGTTCGGAAGATCCCCAGGTTCAAACCCCACAACCACCAAGTTGCCACTGTTGGGCCCTTGAGCAAGGCCCTTAACCCTCAACTGCTCAGATGTATAATGAGATTAAAATGTAAGTCGCTCTGGATAAGAGCGTCTCCCAAATGTAAATGTCTATAAGAAATAACGGAAACATCGACGATTTGTTCCACAACCCTAACATATTCATATAAAAATAATTAATACAAAATATAAAGTAAAAATAAAACAAATTAACCTGCACTTTACCTTTGAAAAGAATTGTAGCTACAGTATAGTGATTGAGACCAGAGAGAGGGAGGGGGGTTTGGAGGGTGGGTGTAAAAGCGCACAGTGCGCACACAGATGCTCATATGCACTGAGACGATTACCCACAATTCCGCAGAGAAGAACCATTGGCTTAGTTGTGATCACATGACGCTTGCAAACCTGGTTACTCGCTATCTGAACTTCCACGGTACATCATTTGTCACGTTTAGGCTTTGTTCACATTACAAGCTGTATTGTTCAATTTCAGTTGTTTGGTCAGACCAGCTTTGCATGTCATGATGATTCACCATAATAATTACTTTTATCTGACTCTAATGTGGACGCATCTGTCCTCTGAAAGGCACCTATGCTTCTTACATCAACACATCTTTGCTCACGCAATCTGAGTTAAAACGCGTCATATTACACTGGATGCAATTTTTAAAGATTTATGGTTGTGGTTTTGCTTTGAAGGACGTCAAGCAGGTAGCCAGTCGGCTGTATTTGTTGTGGTCCAGAAAAAGGAAGACAGCCAGGCGCCTTATTTTAGCCATTTTATCAGCTGTTGCTACAGTAGCACTGCTACGAGATTCCTGTGTTGTCAGTGCTGACTGATGATGTCAGTGAGCACCCTACGTGTGCGCCAAGACAAAATGTTACATAAATTCCATTCTGACCCCTCTCATTTAAGTTTCATGAACATGAAGTATTTGTATCTGATCTAGGACCACATTTTTAACTAAAAAAAAAAAAAAATGATCTTTGAAAGGTTCAACTCAACGCTGAGACACCAGGAATTTGTTGAAGGAGATGAATATGAAGATGAACGCATCCATGTATTTTTTGTGCTCCGATGTGGAACGTGCCGTGACTTCTGAGAATATTGTGAGCAGAAACACAGAAAGCAGGAACGCTTCACCTGCATCATGTCCCACACCCCGATTTTGTCCTGTCTTTCTCCCTCCCTCTTTCTCTCTCTGTCTCTCTCTCTCTCTCTCTCTCTTTCTTTCTCTCTGTCACCCCTCTCCTCATTGTTTTCCAGTATGAGCTGGATGAGTGCTGCCATGTGTGTTTGTCCTGCTCTTGTTTTCCAGAGAACTGACGGGGAAAAAAAATATAAAGGAACGAAAGTGACCAAAAACGAGGCCAGAACCCGACCGCTAATTAGGTGATACAGATGTTCGCCATGTGGAACCCCTCTCTTTCTTTTTTTTTCCTCTTTCAAGTCTTTTTTTTTTTCTTCTCCTCCTCCCTTTTTTGTCCCTCTCCCATATGATGTTGAGACATCTCTCTCTCTCTCTCTCTCTCTCTCTCTCTCTCTCTCTCTCACGCACACTGTATCCTGAGAGAGTTAGGGTAGATTTACGGCTGCAATTTGGGTACTGTCTCTTATGAGAAGTCTATACAGTTTTTTTTTTTTTTTTGGACATCCGGTTTGCTAATTGCTATAAAGGTGAATCACGATTTGGGGTTCTTTGATGATAAACACCGTGAGGCCCTTCAGCCCTACGCACGAAGCTTTGTCTTCCGTTGTGACTCAGTCCCAGGCTCATAAATTCCTGTAGAATATAAATGTCTTTAGTTGTTTTTTTTGTTTTTTTTTTGCTTTTTTGCTTTTGATGACTAGAGCACTTTGTTTCTCTCTCAGCAAAATCAGTTCATCAGGGTGGGTATGAGACCAGATAACAAGCTGTTTATATCTGTGCTTGTTTGTGTTTGTCTTTGGGGGATGAGAGTGTCCCTGAATAGATCAGTGTGATGGCTCACACACACGCGGTAATAAACGTTTCCTGCACCATTACAGCTTCATTACTTCCATCGAATTATTACAAGCTCATAACTGAAGAATTGCTCTTTACCACAGAGAAAGATGAAGAGGCATAATGTACAGTAAATAACCGCACGTCTTAAGGACATGTGTAATAAAATAAAGATGATGATTATGAAAGAAAAATCATAGCTTTTTAGAAAAAAAAAAACACAAACAACTGAATATGATCACCCATCTTGTTTCGTGTGCTTCATGTGTTTTTTTTTTCTTTTTTGTGCCTCATGGGAAAGTCGCTTTGGGTTTTGTTGTGCTTTATTGGCTCTGATTTCTCAATCTGACAGCTTGTCAATCACTGACATCATGATGGCCTGAGGTCTGTGTTGTTTGTAACCTTGACAGCTGGGTATGTTGAGGGAAACCAGTGTACTGTGTGTGTGTGTGTGTGTGTGTGTGTGTGTGTGTGTGTGTGTGTGTGTGTGTGTGTGTGTGTGTGAGTGTGTGTGTGTGTGTGCGTGCGCTTGGGTTGGGGCGATGGGAGGATTTGGGCAGCACCCTGTGAGATTGAAAGACTTTGCATGTGATGGGTTCGGAGTCAGTAGGTCACACATTCCTTCTACTAGTGAGTCACTGGCTCATTTATACAGACCATATTTCTTCAGTCTGATTAAAATCATTCCGATCAGTGATACATAACTGTTTACACTCAGTGGTAGGTGTTTCGCCTGCCATGCGGAAGGCCCGGGTTCGATTCCAGCCAGTGCCTAAACCCCATCCACTGGATGGAGTGCCGGTCCCAAGCCCGGATACAATGGGAGGGTTGCGTCAGGAAGGGCATCCGGCGTAAAACCTGTGCCGAGTTGTTGTGCGGACTGGATACTCCGCTGTGGCGGCACCTTGCCGGTAGCAGCCGAAAGACCAACAACAACAACAACATTATACATTCTCAAAGCATTTAATCAGAATATGACTTTGTGAAGTGTTTAATTTGGGGAAAATATAACAAGAGGATGAATTTTCCTTTTTGTCTAAAAAGTTAGCCTTCTGCATTATGATTGATTACCAGAATTCAGTCTCGTCTGTGATTTTTAAGATAAGATTCTTCACTGCGTACAGTATGAAATGGCAAGAAATCAGTGGTCCTTTCCTGCACAGAAAGAGCATATTTATTTCTCAATTCTGATTGACATTTCATTACGGGCGCGCTGTAAGACTGTTCTAAGACATGATGTATTTTTATTTTGATTGAGAGATTATTATGCTAATGGGCACTGGTGGTAGGTGGTAGGCTTCTCGCCTCCCATGCCATGCTGAAGGCCCGGGCTTGATTCTCTGCCAATGCACAAACCCCAGCCACTGGATGCAGTGCCGGTCCCAACCCCGGATAAAATGGGAGGGTTGCGTCACGAAGGGCATCCGGCGTAAATACCTGTGTTAAAAAAAGTTGATCGGATGACCCACTGACGGCAGCAGCCGAAAGACCAAAAACATCTAAACGTAGCTTGTACTGTAAGTCGCTAAGTATTGAAGGTACTGTAGTAATTCAGTCACTCAGTGAGTAAACATAAAATTCAGAAAGTAAATACAGAGTAGTTCAGAAAGGCATTCACTAATTTAGTCAGAATGAGATTAATAAATAAGTAAATAATTTCGTATCTCTGGGAGAAACCCAACAGTATAAGAGGCTTTTCGGAGCGTTTTTGTCAGGAAATTCATGTAGAGTTCAGTATGGTACAGATCTGGCCTTTAAAAACGCACGTTTTCAGAAAAGGGATCCCACGACTTGCGGCGGCTTCCCGCGGGAAGCTGTGAAAATGCCCTTCATTACCTGTAGGGGGCAGTCGTGTTTCAGTCTGAAGTATTGTGTGTCTACTGAAGCCGAACATGTGTTAGGCGCCCATTGAAAGCAAGCGACAGAGCTCATAAACGTGTCAAGCTCAAACTGATATGTATTTATTCTTCATTTTCATCTCTCCTTCAATGATGCTACTTCTTTGCCTGCGTTTTCTCCATTCAGAATTATTATTATTAGTAGTAGTAGTAGTAGTTCTTTGAATTTATTATCGTTATTATTCTTATTCTTATTATTATTGTAATGCACCCGCGCGTGTGTGCAAAAAGACTACAAAGATATATTAGCCATCACAGCGCAGGAGAAATGTACCAATATTTTTTTTTACTTCAGTACACTCACCAGCCACTTCATTAGGTACAACTGTTTAACTGCTCATCAATGCAAATATCTATTCAGCCAAAAACATGGAAGCAGCTCGATCTGCTGAAGATCATACTATGCATCAGAATGGGGAGGAAAGGTAATTTAAGTGACTTTGAACATGACATGGTTGTTGGTGCCAGACAGGCTGGTCTTTCCAAAAATGCTGATCTGCTGGGATTTTCACACACAACAATCCCTAGGGTTTACAGACAATGTCGTTTAAATATCCAATGAGGGCATTTCTCTGTGTGAGAGGTCATATGAAAATCCACGGACTGGTTCAAGCTTATAGAGAGGCAACAGCAACATCTCGATACAACCAGGGTAGGCTGAAGAGCATCAGAGAGTGAACAACACATCGAACCTTGAAGCAGATGGACCACACCATGTGCTCAAATCAAATGTTATAATAAAACCACACACACACAAAAAGTGCAGTAAGAGCAGGTAGGATGGATTGATGGGTAGCATGAATGTATGGAACTGGATTTGTGCTACTGGATTTGCGCTCAAGCTAACCAGTCCATGCGGCTTCGTGATGAACTGATGCTGTAGTGCACTAGGTAGGGTGCGAGAACGTGTGAGCTACAGTGTTACAGAGAGACCAGATCACAAGACAGGGTGGTCTCTTGTAATCGTTCCTATTTTATTGGCCTTTCCACATGGGGAGCGAAGGTCGATGTGAAAGCAGAGAGGACTTGACAGGAGGAACTCAAACGTGCTGGTGTTGGCTCCTCGCGCTGTCCGGCTTCCAGTAAAAAGATGAACGATAGCTGGAGGTCATTCAGCTCGCTATACCGTTTGATATCCGCTCAGCAGTTTATTGTTCTGTGTGTGTGTGTGTGCGTGTGTGTGTGTGTGTGTGTGTGTGCGTGTGTGTGGGCGGGCTCATCTCAGGATTACATGTCTGTTCAGACAATGTGAACCCTAAAGTGTGTTATGATGACAATATCGCAGTAAGTCATTGGTAAATATGACGATCCTTAATTTTCTGCTCATTACTCACCGTGCAGCTGCAGCCCCTGGGGGACGAGTGGAACACACACACATACGTATGCGCATACATTCAGTTAAATTTTATTTATAAGGCACTTATTTATATATCTTGTCGCAAAACAGCTGTACAGAATCAAAAAGGAAATCATGGAAATGTGTGAGAAAATGTGTATAAACTAAAATGATCAGATTCTCCCTGATGATCAGGTTAAGGACAATGTTGGCAAGGAAAAAAACCAAGATGGCAATAGAAAGAAACCTAGAAAGGAACCAGACTCAATAGGGAATCTATCCTTATTTGAGTGATATGAGGAATTGATGTCCAGTCATACTGTGTGTTAGGAGACTGAAAGTTCAGTATAACAGGAGAGGTGTTTAGGTTAATATAGAGTCCACTTTCATTATTGGAGTCTCAGGTACAACACTGTTTGTGGGAAATTCAGTCCTGAACTATTGAGCGACTGCAGTCACAAGTAGGGTTGGGTATCGATTGGGTTTTTTTCGATACCGGTGCCAAATCGATACTTTGAAAACGGTACCGGTGCCAAAACGGTGCCTGAACCGATACTTTTAAGGCAAAAAATTATAGTGGACGACTCAAGAATTAATTTTTATTTTTAACGGACTCCTTTTTACTACAGTTGGTGTGACTGGGACTGAGGGTCGTCCACACTGATATTGTCAGCTGTTGTCCACAAGCTGTTAAACACGGTGCCTCCCTCTGCTTTAAACTTTATTCTGTCTGCCCTCGAATGTTTCATTAGATTTGACGTGTTTCCGCCTTTACACGCAACTGCTGTAAGACATTTGCTGCACGTCGCGGTGCCGGAATACTTTCTTGTGAAATACAGCCACACTTTCGACTGTTTAGTTTTAGGCATTTTAACGAGAGTTGTTTACTTTAGCATGCTAAGCTATTGGTAGACCGCCTGCTGCCGTCAGTGCGAGTGTAACGTTAGTTACTGCATTCACGCGCATGTCGGATGGTCTCTCATTTCCGGATGATTTATGCTTTTAATTTTTTTATTTAATCTAATAAACGATTAATCTACAAAAATATATGAATCTAGAGAACAAATATTTCAATCGACAGTTCAGGCATTTAAGTGGCACCGAAATGAGGCACCGAAACTCGTGTTCTGTTTCGGTCCGGTACATACCGGTTCTATAGGTACCGGTGCCGTATTGGCACCGGGTTTCGGTACACAACCCTAGTCACAAGTGCTCAGAGAACAGCTGTCTGCATCAGCCCAGTCCAAGACCATCTTCATGGTGAAGTGGAACCGTCCCCGGGCACCACACGCATCCCAATTAGAACACACGGGCCTCCATACGACAAGATCTCCAACCAGAAGCGGGCCACCAGGACGAGTCAGACATGTCCGGAAGGCAGAGAGGGTGTCTGGATCACTGGGAGCTCAGAAGCAGCATGTGCAGCTCCAAAGAGAAAAAGCACAGAAGAGAAGAGAGATATGGTCACAGTCACATAACGTAGAAAGTAAATGTATATTTAGTGCAGAGTGTAAGCAGGAACTCTGGCTGGACTGACTTTGACAGCATAACTGAACGGGAAATCCAGAAGGAAACACGGATACGAGGGCTAATTGAAATGCAATTGAAGTCAACCAATCATTCCACCATCAAGAAACCTGAATGATCACTGAGAGTGAGCAAGATGGCATCAAAACATAGCATTAAATACTATGCTTAGCCAAATTAATAGGTTTCAGCCTAGACTTAAACACAAAGACTGGGTCCCAAACATTAATTGGAAGGCCTGCCTCCCAGTCCTGGCTCTCTCTAATTCATCCCAAAAGTCTGGTTGAGGTCAGGACTTGGTGCAGGTCAGTCAAGTTACAGTGGTGTGAAAAACTATTTGCCCCCCTCCTGATTTCTTATTCTTTTGCATGTTTGTCACAAAAAATGTTTCTGATCATCAAACACATTTAACTATTAGTCAAAGATAACACAAGTAAACACAAAATGCAGTTTTTAAATGAGGGGTTTTATTATTTAGGGAGAAAAAAAATCCAAACCTACATGGCCCTGTGTGAAAAAGTAATTGCCCCCTGAACCTAATAACTGGTTGGGCCACCCTTAGCAGCAATAACTGCAATCAAGCGTTTGCGATAACTTGCAGCGAGTCTTTTACAGCGCTCTGGAGGAATTTTGGCCCACTCATCTTTGCAGAATTGTTGTAATTCAGCTTTATTTGAGGGTTTTCTAGCATGAACCGCCTTTTTAAGGTCATGCCACAACATCTCAATAGGATTCAGGTCAGGACTTTGACTAGGCCACTCCAAAGTCTTCATTTTGTTTTTCTTCAGCCATTCAGAGGTGGATTTGCTGGTGTGTTTTGGGTCATTGTCCTGCTGCAGCACCCAAGATCGCTTCAGCTTGAGTTGACGAACAGATGGCCGGACATTCTCCTTCAGGATTTTTTGGTAGACAGTAGAATTCATGGTTCCATCTATCACAGCAAGCCTTCCAGGTCCTGAAGCAGCAAAACAACCCCAGACCATCACACTACCACCACCATATTTTACTGTTGGTATGATGTTCTTTTTCTGAAATGCTGTGTTACATTTACGCCAGATGTAACGGGACACGCACCTTCCAAAAAGTTCAACTTTTGTCTCGTCGGTCCACAAGGTATTTTCCCAAAAGTCTTGGCAATCATTGAGATGTTTTTTTAGCAAAATTTAGATGAGCCTTAATGTTCTTTTTGCTTAAAAGTGGTTTGCGCCTTGGAAATCTGCCATGCAGGCCGTTTTTGCCCAGTCTCTTTCTTATGGTGGAGTCGTGAACGCTGACCTTAATTGAGGCAAGTGAGGCCTGCAGTTCTTTAGATGTTGTCCTGGGGTCTTTTGTGGCCTCTCGGATGAGTTGTCTCTGCGCTCTTGGGGTAATTTTGGTCGGCCGGCCACTCGTGGGAAGGTTCACCACTGTTCCATGTTTTTGCCATTTGTGGATAATGGCTCTCACTGTGGTTCGCTGGAGTCCCAAAGCTTTAGAAATGGCTTTATAACCTTTACCAGACTGATAGATCTCAATTACTTTTGTTCTCATTTGTTCCTGCATTTCTTTGGATCTTGGCATGATGTCTAGCTTTTGAGGTGCTTTTGGTCTACTTCTCTGTGTCAGGTAGCTCCTATTTAAGTGATTTCTTGATTGAAACAGGTGTGGCAGTAATCAGGCCTGGGGGTGACTACAGAAATTGAACTCAGGTGTGATAAACCACAGTTAAGTTATTTTTTAACAAGGGGGGCAATCACTTTTTCACACAGGGCCATGTAGATTTGGAGTTTTTTTTTCTCCCTTAATAACGTAAACCTTCATTTAAAAACTGCATTTTGTGTTCAATTATGTTATCTTTGACTAATAGTTAACGGTTTTTGATGAGCAGAAACATTTAAGTGTGACGAACATGCAAAATAAAAAGAAATCAGGAAGGGGGCAAATAGTTTTTCACACCACTGTATTACACACCAAACTCACACATCTATGTCTTTATGGACCTTGTGCACAGTCATGTTGGAACAGAAAGGGGTCATCCCCAAACTGGAGCATAAACTTTAGCAGAACATTTCTTGCTACTCTAAAGCATTACTAGTTCAACCCCACATCATAATCCATAAAGCAGTCAGACAAGTACCGTTCTCCTGGCAACTGCCAAACCCAGACTCATCTATCAGATTGCCAGACTAAAAAGCGTGATTCATCACTCCCGAGAACACATCTCTACTGCTCTAGTGTCCAGTGGCAGCCTGCTTTATACCGATGCTTTGCATTGCACTTGGTGATGTAAGGCTTGGATGCATCAGATTAGCCATGGAAACCCATTCCATGAAGTTCTCTGTGCACTGTTCCTGAGCTATCCTGAAGGCCACATAAAGTTTGGAGGTCTGTAGCTATTGACTCTGCAGGAAGTTGGTGACCTCTGTGCACTATGCTTCTCAACATCCATGACCCCACTTTTACATGGCCTACCACTAACATGGAGTTTCTGTCGTTTCCAATCGCTTCCACTTTGTTACAATGCCACTAACAGTTGACTGTGGAATATTTGGTTGGGAAATTTTACGACTGGACGAGGTGGCATCTTTACTACCGCACTGGACCACACTGGAATTGATGGAAGCCCTGAGATCGACCCAATCCTTCACAGATGTTTGTAGAAGCGGTCTGCAAGCCTAGGTGCTTGACAGACACACATACACAGATACACAAACAAGTACACGTACAGTGCCTTGCAAAAATCTTCATACCCCATGAACTTTCCAGGAGGACAATCGCCCTGAACATACAGTACAGCCAGAGCTACAATGGAATAATTCAGATCAAAGCATATTAATGTGTGTCGAAGTGCCCAGTCAAAGTCCAGACTTAAATCCAATTGAGAATTTTTGGCAAGATTTGAAAATTGCTGTTCACAGACGCTCTTCATCAAATCTGACTGAGCTTGAGCTAATTTGCAAAGAAGAATGGATGAAAATGTCACTCTCAGGATGTGCAAAGCTGGGAGAGGCATACGCCAAAAGATCTGCAGCTGTAATTGCAGCAAAGGGTCGTTCTACAAAGTGTAGCCGCAGGGGGCCTGAATAATGAATGTACGCCACACTTTTCAGATTTTTATTTGTAAAAAAAAAAAGAAAAGAAAACCATTTAGCATTTTCCTCATAGTTCACAATTACTGTATGTGGCAGTTTGTGTTGGTCTATTACAGAAAACACCAATAAAATACATTTACATTTGTGGTTGGTTAACGTGACAAAATGTGGAAAAGTCCAAAGGGTATGAATTATTTCGCAAGGCTTTATGCACACGCACACACACACACGCGCACACACACACACACACACACACACACTTTTACTGTATGGATGCAATCTCTCAGGAACATACCTTCATCTCAACCTTTCTCTCTCTCTCTCTTTTCTTCATCTCTTTCTATCTGTCTTTATCTATTCGGTGTTTATATGTTATCTCTCAGTCTCTCGCTCACCACCTCTCTATCTCTCTTTCAGTCTCTATTCTCTCAGTCCTTTGCTCTCCTATAATTTACAGTACTGTATATAGCTCTATAGTCTTTCTTTTTCTTGCTTTCTCTTTTTCTCCTTCTACTCTCTCTCGGTCTTTATCCTTTCAGTCTCTCCCCATCTCTTTCTACATCTCTTTTTCTCAGTCCCTCTCACCTTCCCTACATTTTCTTTTCTAGTCTTAACCTATTCTCTATTCTTTTCCTCTCCCTCACTCCATCTCTTTGTCCACTTTTGTCTTTATTTACATCTGTTTAGTCTTTTTCCCCTCTCACTCTTTCTTATCCCATCTCTCTCTCTCTCTCTCTCTCTCTCTCTCTCTCTCTCTCTAAAAAACAGAATCCTATTTCAGGAAACGAGTCATTTTTATTATAGTGTTTTAACCCAAACCCCCCTTTTCTGAAACTGTGTGTGTGTGTGTGTGTGTGTGTGTGTGTGTGTGTGTGTGTGTGTGTGTGTGTTCGAGGAGGTCTTGCTTTATTCAAGGTTACTGGAATCAAGTTGTGCTATTTGTATGTTTACTCATATCCTGTACATACCTGGCTGAGCTGCTAATGCATGTGCGCGCACACACACACACACACACACACACACACACGCGCATACATTTTATCCATTCTAGTGCAATGCCAACATAGTTTCCTCCTGTGAAGAATTCTCCAGTGACGCTCTGGGTAAATGTAAATTCTTATTACGAGGCACACAGACAAACGTTTGTGATTGTTTACACACGCACCAAAAAGCAGGAAGAGGAATTTTCGTAGTGTTCTACCGCCCCCTACAGGTCATCACACGTCCTGCATTACATCTGGGATTAGTTCTTAAGTTTAAGTGTATTTCTCTTTAGTGTGTGTTGAGTTAATGTCATGTACTGTATAGGCTTAGAAAGCTCTCAGCAATGCAGAAACTCTTATTTTGAAAATCATCCTATCTCTCTCTCTCTCACACACACACACACACACACACAGTCTGTATCACTAACTCATCTTAGTCACCCCTCCTGACTTCAGCACCGAAACTAGAATCAGATGTCCAAATTTAACCCTTCAGTCCGTCTCACTCCATGTGTGTGTGTGTGTGTGTGTGTGTGTGTGTTTCTTTAGACGTGTGATGTTTGCTTAGGTGTTCCTCCAGCATTTGGGTCTGTCCCTAATTATAAGGATAAAGGTTTCCAGTCCACTCCTCGACCATTTTTGATCGCAGCTGATTCGTAATATCAGCGCTCTTTCCCGGCACAAATAATGAACAGAAATGTTTTTTTTTTTTTTTAATGAAGGATATATGCAAGACACATTGTTTGTGACTCAAGTTTCATGGTGCAGTGATATTTATTAGCTGATCTAGTACATGTAACACACTATGGCACAGTACATGGTTCTACTTTGGTACAACTGTACATGTACTGTTGTGTTGTACTTGTTTTTACCATGTACTGTATCATAGTATGGAACCTGTCAATAGTATGTCATACACCAATCAGTCATAACGTTATACATTAAGCCCAATATTGTGTAGGTTCTCTTTATGTTTCGGGGGTGATTTCTGATCCCTCACGATTCCAATGGACATCTCTAGATTTGCTGTGTGTCTGTCACCTGGACGTATGTCTTTGGGGTTCTTTGGTTTGCAGGGCGGGGCTTCTATGGATCTAACTTGTTCTTTATTATACAAACCGGATTCCAAAAAAGTTGGGACACTAAACAAATTGTGAATAAAAACTGAATGCAATGATGTGGAGATGGCAAATGTCAATATTTTATTCAGAATAGAACATAGATGACAGATCAAAAGTTTAATCCGAGAAAATGTATCATTTTAAAGGAAAAATATGTTGATTCCAAATTTCACAGTGTCAACAAATCCCAAAAAAGTTGGGACAAGTAGCAATAAGAGGCTGAAAAAAGTAAATTTGAGCATAACGAAGAGCTGGAAGACCAATTAACAGTAATTAGGTTAATTGGCAACATGATTGGGTATAAAAAGAGCTTCTCAGAGTTGCAATGTCTCGCAGAAGCCAAGATGGGTAGAGGATCACCAATTCCCACAATGTTGCACAGAAAGATAGTGGAGCAATATCAGAAAGGTGTTACCCAGCGAAAAATTGCAAAGACTTTGCAGTTATCATCATCAACTGTGCATAATATCATCCGAAGATTCAGAGAATCTGGAACAATCTCTGTGCGTAAGGGTCAAGGGCGTAAAACCATACTGGATGCCCGTGATCTCCGGGCCCTTAAACTACACTGCACCACAAACAGGAATGCTACTGTAAAGGAAATCACAGAATGGGCTCAGGAATACTTCCAGAAACCATCGTCAGTGAACACAATCCACCGTGCCATCCGCCGTTGCCAGCTGAAACTCTACAGTGCAAAGAAGAAGCCATTTCTAAGCAAGATCCACAAGCACAGGCGTTTTCATTGGTCCAGGGATCATTTAAAATGGAGTGTGGCAAAATGGAAGACTGTTCTGTGGTCAGACGAGTCACGATTCGAAGTTCTTGTTGGAAATGTGGGACGCCATGTCATCCGGACCAAAGAGGACAAGGACAACCCAAGTTGTTATCAACGCTCAGTTCAGAAGCCTGCATCTCTGATGGTATGGGGTTGCATGAGTGCGTGTGGCATGGGCAGCTTGCATGTCTGGAAAGGCACCATCAATGCAGAAAAATATATTCAGGTTCTAGAACAACATCTAGTCATCTCTTTCAGGGAAGACCCTGCATTTTTCAACAAGATAATGCCAGACCACATTCTGCATCAATCACAACATCATGGCTGCGTAGGAGAAGGATCCGGGTACTGAAATGGCCAGTCTGCAGTCCAGATCTTTCCCCTATAGAGAACATTTGGCGCATCATAAAGAGGAAGGTGCGACAAAGAAGGCCCAAGACGATTGAACAGTTAGAGGCCTGTATTAGACAAGAATGGGAGAGCATTCCTATTTCTAAACTTGAGAAACTGGTCTCCTCGGTCCCCAGACGTCTGTTGAGTGTTGTAAGAAGAAGGGGAGATGCCACACAGTGGTGTAAATGGCCTTGTCCCAACTTTTTTGGGATTTGTTGACACCATGACATTTGGAATCAACATATTTTTCCTTTAAAATGATAAATTTTCTCAGTTTAAACTTTTGATCTGTCATCTATGTTCTATTCTGAATAAAATATTGACATTTGCCATCTCCACATCATTGCATTCAGTTTTTATTCACAATTTTTTTAGTGTCCCAACTTTTTTGGAATCCGGTTTGTAGTATGATCTCCAGTGTAGCTTAGAATCCAGTGTAGTATGATCACGGTGTAGTCACTGTGGTATCTTTCTAAGTGCTACTTACACTAGCACTGATAATAGTAACCTCTGCAATGCCATTTTCCATGTTATGGTACTTTCCAATACTTTGGTGAATACCGTGGTACATACTGTGCACCACAGTGGCTACCAAAGTTCAGTAAAAGTTAGCAATATTAGTACATACTGTTGGTATTGAATAGTTAAACACATTGCCATATTCGATACCTGCAGAACTTTGGTAGCTACCAAGTACCATGGTGTTCACCAAAGTATTGTGGTCTACACAACATAGTACTACCATGGTATCTACTGAAGTGCCTACCATGGTAATGTCCATGTACCACAGTATATACCACATATCATGGTATGTTATGGAATGTACAATTATTTATTGAAGATGGAACACAAATGGAAGTGTTAAATGGATACATCTTCCTATGTATGGAGGAAGAAGAGTGAGGATTTTAACTAATTCCTACTGTGAGACATGGTGGTGGCGGCATTGTGTTTAAAACTCATGCACTTTAGAGAAAAAGATGAGATCATAAGGTAGGAGAAACTCTTCAAGGCATCAGGAAGAAAGTTGGGTCTTTAAGCAGGACAGTGATAAAGCCATTCTTAAAAGTTAGAACAAAGTGGCTCAGTCGGTTAAGGCTGTGGGTTGCTGGGTTACTGATCGGAAGGTCGGGGGTTCGAGCCCCAGCATCGCCAAGTTGCCACTGTTGAGCCCTTGAGCAAGGTCCTTAACCCTATCTGCTCCTGTGTTACCTTGCTACAGGAATAATAAAATACACAACTTTTAAGGGGATCTAAAGTTGACAAGATATTTGCATTTCAGCGTGGACAATTTATATATAAATGAATTGTTTGGTATTTTTTGTTGGTATTTTACCAAAGTTATGAGCCAGACAGTCTGGCCACTGTGGTTTGGATAGACTGGCACTGCATGGAAGCTTCCCATGTACACAAACTGTCTCAAAGCACGTTGCTGTCACACCTGCGATGGTTTGCATAAGGTTGCAAAGTAGGCGTCACGGATCCTGCTCTGTTACTAAAACAATGTTGTACTCGGGTTCAGAGTGATTCTGGTTTTGTATTGATAGGACCGTCTGAATATTCTCAGGTTCCGATTTGTTTTTTCTTGAATATTAAGCAATGCAAAACAATGTAAAGCACAATAAGCTTCGCAGCAGCACCTGCAGTGTGATTTTCACTAGAAATAGAGCTTCAAAGTCGGCCAAAGCGCCCGTGTGTGTTCTGTATCCATGTTATGAACTACTGTTTATCGCAGTGGTGTAGGCCTGGAGTCATTTGCAAATGGGTTATTAACGTGGTTGTTACACTGGTGTGTGAACTTGTAATTTTTGTTTGTGTTAATACCTCAATTATCATTCTTAATATTTGCAAGTTAAACAACAGTGTGATTAATAAGTATATGTAAGAGCACAGTGTACAGTATATGCAGACCACACAGAATAGTGTCCTCTTCTCTTAAATCTGGCCGTGCCATCAGGGACTCTTTAGATGTCATAATCTGGTCTTTGGCGGCACGGTGGTGTAGTGGTTAGCACTGTCACCTTGCACCACCAGGGTCCGGGTTCGATTCCCGGCCAGGGTACTCCGGTTTCCTCCCACAGTCCAAAGATATGCAGGTTAGGCTAATTGTCGTTCCCAAATTGACCGTAGTGTGTGAATGAATGAGTGTGTGTGTGTGTATGTGTGCTCTGCGATGGATTGGCACGCTGTCCAGGGTGTACCATGCCTCGTGCCCAGAGTCTCCTGGGATAGGCTCCAGGTCCTCGCGACCCTAAATACAGGATAAAGCAGTATAGAAGATGAATGAATGAAAATGAATCTGGTCATTCAGTGCATTCAGGTTGTCAGCTGACTTCGTTTTATTGCCACATAAGTTGCTGAGTCTAGACCTGACCACCTGAAGCTACTCCAGATCTCATAACACTGGCTCCAGAGCCTTGTACAGTTTCCACTATGCATGATGGATGCATCGCTCCCTTTTTATACTGACACACCCATCACTCTAGAAGAGGTTCAATCTGGATTCATCAGACCACATGATCCAAAGTCCAATCTTTATGCTCCCTAGCAAACTGCAGACTTTTTTTTCTGATTAGTCTCACAAACTTATGGCCACACAGCTGTTTATCCCCAATTTTGATAGTTCTCATCATACACTGTATGTGTGTGTGTGTAGCTCTGATTTCTAATGTCCGTTTTTACAATGCAACTTCAACTGTTTATCGGAGTACTGTAACTTGTCTCTTGAATGCTCTGCAGAATTAAATCTGACTAAGTCTAAGTCTCACTGATGGATGCCGACTAAACAGGTGATTAAACAGTGATCAGGTTCTTGCCTTAAGATTGTCTTAAGATGTTCGGTTTCTCTGATCACATTCATTCTTTTTCGTAACCACATTTCTTTTGTGGACTTGAAGGTTCAGTTCAGCACTATCCTTGTAGGTGTTGAACATTTTTTACCTTAATTCCAAGCATTCAACCAAGAATGACAGTGGTGAAATGCAGTAACTGCAGGCCATTAACTTGACCCTTTCAGAAAGGGCACCATTTTTGAACAGGTGGCTCCTAATACCACTAGTAGCCCTGGGCCAGTTATAGCAGGCTTCCTTTTAAGGATCCACAGACCCACGCACCTCACGGTATTGTTATTCGTACATGATTTTCCAGACAAAATTATCACCGCTTTCGTGTTTTTATGCAGCACCACGGTACTTTCCCCTTAGCTCTGCGTTTAGTGCTTCAGTGTAGCTAATGACATCAAAGGGTGTCAAAGTCTTAGCAAACCTGATTTTGAAGACATTGCAATTGATATCATATAATAGCGAAAAAGGGAAATAGAGCAATTGAGACCATGCTACTGTCTATACGTAAGTTGAAATCGGGCCCACTGCTGGTCAAACAGTGCAACTGCAGCTTTGACCAAACGTATGATTAATAGAATAACAATTCTTTTTTTTATAAATTTTTTTTTTGAGATGCACATTATCTCACCCCTGTGTATCAACCAATAAGAAGCGCTGATTAACTCACACGTTTGGTGTTGGTAGTAGAAATGTAGTTTTTGCGAGGTACTACTGATGGAAGTCTTAAAATCCTTGTGGTTAACCATAATGAACACTTTCAACATATAAGTCAGGGAAGCACACTTTCTGCTCTAAAATTATGTCGACAGTAAGCATTACACCAGGGCACGGTTTGGAAACGCTGAAATTAAAACTCCACCTCAGTGCATATGAAATACGTTTATGACAACAAAGTAATAATCTTCCTTGTAATATGCAAAGTACTTCTTTTTAGCTGTATTTTTTATTGGAAACGTTAATAGACTGGATGCTAGTTCCGGGATGCAGTACAGTGCTATGTTGTATTGAAAGTTCAGGCTTTAGTTCAGAATTTAAACTTCATGAATGTGTGTGAGCAGATGACGAGGTGTGTGAGAGCGGGACGGAGTCAAGCACTAAAGAGCTGCTGCATCAGACTGTTTACATAGGGTTATAACGCAATGGCGTAATAACATGGGAACCTTAATGTAGGAAACCTTAAAGTTAAAACAGACTGACGTGGTAGATGAGAGTGGGGAAAAATAATACAAAATAGATCAGAAGATTGTGTGTTAAATATAAAAACGATATACAAGTCATCTGATCAGACTGCCTGCTTCAGGTCTGAAACGATGGCCACCCAGGAACTCCTTAAATGGCCTAAAACATGTGGAAGTGGCTTGAAGCTTGAGGTTAGGACTGTGACAATTACTAGACTAATAGGTGTTCCCAAATTGCCTGTAGTGTGTGTGAGTGTGTGTGCCCTGTGATGGATTGGCACCCCATCCCAGTCTCGTGCCCTGCCCTGCCCTGCCCTGCCCTGCCCCCAGCGACCCTGTATACACGGTATAGACGATGAGTAAATAAATAATTCAACACTTTAATGGCTAAATGTGAATATTGAGATATTAATTTAGACAAAGCAATTTGTATAACATGACAAATCCACTCCAAATGAATGCGTTTAAAAAAAAAAAAAAACCTGGGCATACTTAGTCACATGACTAGAGCTTATTACAACCTTCGAGTCAGAAGCATGACTGAAACAGAGATGGAAAGAATGAGAAGTGAGCAAAGAGTAAAAGCTTCTGCATAGAAGAGATGTAAAGTGGCAAGAACACTTTTTAACCAAAGTAGAGTTTCCACGGGAGTGCAGATTGAAAGATGTCTGTGATCATGTGATTTCTACACATTTTGCATACATTTGTGTGAATTATTCAGTGGTAAGACGTCTGGATTTCGTGCCATGCTCAATGCAAGTCATGCATATGTTAGGGAGGGAAAAAAAAGTTACTGCATCATATTTCTTTTGTTCCTTTTAGTAAATGGATTTATTAGAGTGAATGCAAAAAAATACATTATTCCCACATGTATACTTTAAATAGAGATTACGTCGAGGACAGTTGAAATTTGACGGAGCTTTATGACTACACTCAAACCACCAACCGCTAGTTTTGTGTGTGTGTGTGTGTGTGTGTGTGTGTGTGTGTGTGTGTGTGCACGCCTGCTCACAACGTGAGAAAGCAGGATCTTTTTTCCTTCCGACTTGGTTTGCGGGTCGCTCATTCGCGTTTATCTACTGAATGAAACCATAATTGATCTCAGCTTACACACACCACATCAACTGCAACCTCAGACACACACGGAGCAAAGAGCAATAAGTGAAAGCCATATTGTGCTGTGTGTGTGTGTTTAATTATTTCAGTCATCCTGAAGGAGCTGTAGCGGTTAATATGAGGTTGTGGACTTTTTTCTTAAAAGGTAAACCAACATTTAGAGCTAAACGTGAAAAAATAAATACACCCTGTAATTTGTTAATATGTAGCCCCACCTTTAGTAGTAGTCAATTGTGTCCATGAGTCTCTCCCTTGAACAAGCTCACACTGCTGACACGTGACTGGCTGAAGGTGTTATTTAACTTAGATTTACACGGTGGCTCACATGATCACAGCCATCTTTCAATCTAAATTCATATTTCAATATTCACATTTAGCCATTAAAATGCTTAATTATGTACTTACTCATCGTCTATACCGCTTTATCACTTACAGTATACAGGGTCGCTGGGGGCAGGGCAGGGTACGAGACTAGGATGGGGTGGCAATCCATCGCAGAACACACACACTCACAAACACACACTATACTATAAATAGGCAATTTGGGAACACCTATTAGTCTAGTTATTGTCACATTCCCTGTACAGTCCTGACCTCGCTTCAAGCCATTTCCACATGTTTTAGGCCATTAAAGGAGTTCCTGGGAGGCTGTTGTTTCAGACCTGAAAGCAGGCAGTCTGATCACTGTGACCTCGCACCTCCAGGGTCTCGCTTCGATTTCCGCCTCAGGTCTGTGTGCATGGAGTCTGCATGTTCTGCCCATCAGTGTGGTTCCCCCGGGTTCTCCAGCTTCCTCCCGCAGTTCAAAGACATTCAGAGGCGGCTAAGAGTTTCTAAATGTCCTATTGTGTGTGCTTGTGCCAAGGTGTGTCCCCGTGTCTCTTCGGATAGGCTCCACGCTTTCTTGTACAGAATAAATGTATAGAGAATAAGAGAGAGTGAGGGTTCCTATAGTATAGTAACAGTTCTTTCACATGGACATAATCCAAATCCAAAGCCGGGCGCAGTCTTCCAGCACCAAAATATGGAAAGGGTGAGTATGTCAGTGCATTTTAGCTGAAGTACTGTGTTGGGGCATCTTATAAACTAAAATTTGTGTTCATTGCTTCATGGTTTCCTGTGGTATTCCTCCTGACCTCAAGAATGTTCCATGGTCCCTTTACATCGAAGCCAGTGGACAGCACTAATGTTATTTCAACATAATAATGGCTAAAGTGCACTGACATACTCACCCTTCCCATATTTTGCCACTAGAAGACTGACCCGGACGTATGAGTCACATGGTCTGTCCTGATTGTATTTTTTCCTACTCCTGATTTTTTTCCCCCATACATGTCCCTTATGAGGCTCCATAACTTTTCATTTTTATAACAAGCTTTTATTTATTTTTATTAACAACGTTAAGAGAGATGGAAAAATTTGAGGCAGGTTAGGAAATTACTGTTTTTAGAAGAAAAAAAAAGGGTGCACATCCGAAATGAGCTCGCCCCATCATCCAGAGATCGCAAGAATCCCGGGTGATGCCTTGGCCTCCCGCGTCATGCATGGGGCGTCTGTGAGCTCACGCAAGAGAAAAGAACGGATAGCGTTTTCCTCCAAGGGTGTTACGCTGCTCTGCGAAAAGATACCGCTGGCTGGTGTCACATGTAACGGGGGAAACGAGGCCTGGTTGGTCGTTGTAGTCTCGATGGGAGATGGCACTAATGACGGATGGGACTTGGACCCATAGAGAATCTGAAAAACATTTTAAAAGAACGAAAAGGTTAAAGAGTACATCACATACAGTATATAGACCAACAAAAAAAGGGCATGATGGGTGATAGATTTTGTGTAGATATGTGGGTAGATTATAAACCCACATACAGTATATTGTCAAAAGACAATGTACTACATGAGCTGAATGTTTTATTAGGATGTGTGTGTTATTACGTTTCATATCCTTAATAATTCATCAAGAGGACTGTAACAAAGCACTTCAGGTGAGAGTGTATCGAGGCCAGCTGGACAATTTACACCCACACACACACATGCGCTCTCACACAGACACACACACAGACAGGATTTAGAGAAGTAGACAGATGTTTAAAAGACGAGATTCATTGCCATGCTCTTGTGTAAACTTCCCAAGCGTCAGGCTTCACGTTTATCAGTTTTATCTAACACTCGCTTCAAGAGCACATGGTCTCTCCTCCCTGTGTCTCACTCTATCCATCTTTCCGTCTTTTTCTCTATCGCTCATCGATCTATACGTGTTTAGCACCATGGCAGACGTTAATCAGGAAAACGCATATGTCTGTAGACTCGACGCTCGTGTAATTGGACATCTGTGATTTCCATGTTATTATTGTTTCCTTTCTCACACTAAATAAACGCATTTGCTCGAGTGTGTCCTCAGACTACCGGGTACTCGGTTCAACTTCAAAGAATTCAAATTCTCATACTGGATTTGTTTTTCGCGCTTTACAGTCCGAGAGAGACGAAGTGGCTTGTTTTGGAAGAATAACGTGCAGAACGTCGCTTTGCATGACAGCGTGGTCTCGTCACGTCGGGCTCGCGCACTCCCACGCATTCCACGCGTCCTATTTGAATACGGCTGTTATGGAAATGACGCTCGCCTCGCTTCGGCTTCTTTGTCGTATTGTTTAAAAAAAAAAGTGCTTGAGCTTTGTTTTTTTACAACACATACACACACACTCTCTAAGAAGTCTTTTTTTCTCGTTCTCGTTTCCTTTTTTTGTTTGGTTTTGTTTTGTTGTTTTTCAGGGAAGACCTTATCAGAAAGTACATCAGGCTCTGGCGGTCATGTACACTGATGTACACTGCGTGCGAGTGTGTGTTTACACTCATCTTCCGCTCTCCGTCGTATAAACGTGATAAACGTGCATCTCTCTCCGGACACAGAGCCGAGCGAGCCGAGAGCCCGATGACGGAGGCGTTTTATCCCGTTCAGTCTGACAGGACTTTCCTGAAATTCCCGCCTTTTTCCAAACAGCCGGATTCCGACCAGATGACCGAATTTGTTTAATTCTGACGCAATTTTCTTTTTCCACACTTGAAAATTCACACATAGTCCAATTTGTTAAAGCATGTGACAGTTAATACATTTCGTGTCTCAGGTTTTGCATTAATATTTCCGAGTCTGTTTAGCTTTTGGCCACATTCACAGATCCTTCCAACACACACACACACACACACACACACATATGCTAGAAAGACACATGCATTAGAATTTCGTGTGCTTTTTCGAAAAATTAAAGGTCTGTTCCTCCTCAGTTACAAAAATAATGTGACAAAGTATTGGCACCGCTCCATTCATTTCTTAGTATTTAAATCTTTTTCAAAAACACCATTTGCACGTTACAGGAACTCGGCTGGAACTTATTGCCACATCCCCATTACAATCCTAATCTTGATTCAAAGCCATTTCCACAGCGTTTCAGACGTGAAGCAGGCAGTCCAAACATGGCTCCGGTGTAATGAGAAAACGTTCTACCTTAGATGGATGGATGAATGGGTGGATACTTACTTACTGTATTAATCCCAAAGGTAATGTCCAGGATCCAGTAGCAAGGATAGTAATACTGTATGATACCTTGATGGTTCCAATCACTAGTGAAACACTGGAATAAGTGCTTTAAATAGTAGTAAATAAGTTACTTGCATAGCAATATGTGCCCAAAGATGCGTTTAAAATATTGGTTGTTGATGTACCAACCTCAGCAGCAACCTCATTTCCCCTCTCGTCCAGTCCACTCAAGAACCACTCAGCATTCAGCATCACCAGTAAACTAATCACCGGCCTGATCACCTGTCATCATCTGCTCATGTTTCTCACAGGTTTATGCCTTTAGATGCTTTTTTTATGCTTGAGTGATTCATAGGTCACTGTGTGGCTTAACAAGGAAAAGAACTTCTGAATCTGCTCAGGACTGAACACGAGAGCCAATAAAATCCATCAGGAAGCCTGAAGAACTATTCCTCAAGACAGCATCAATAATACAACAAAGTCAAAATGTGAAAAAATGGAGGGCTCAAGACTTTTGCACAGTACTGTATTTCAGTAGAAGTATTTTTATAGAAGTTCTGGTGAAATTGAGGTTAAAAATCTTTGGCGTTAAAATCTTTGGCATCAACTGTTGTGGATGCCGTGAACCCAGCCTGGCCAGAGGGTTAGAGAAGGGCTCCATTGTGTGGAGAACGTTGCCTGGTTTTGGTTAATGCCAAACACACACACACACACACACACACACACACACACACACACACACACACACACACACAGCAGGGCTCAGCTCCCTCTAGAGGTCCATCTGGAGTTAATTTCCTGTTTGAGACAGCTCGTAAGCTGTGGGCGGAGTCTGGGCGCCTCATCTGATTGGACAAGAACGACAATTTTTTTTTTCATTACACATATTTTTGCCTGTACGTTGCTTTTCATTCGTAGTCAAACTGTGAAGTTTCTTGGAAGACCGACCTGTCCGGACACTTTTCACGGCGGTCGCAATTCAGACTTCCCAGTAACAGCACACCGTGGAAATGTAATGGCGCTAAGTGCTTAAATTATCCTAATATTAGCTTTAGAACGTGTAACAGTGTTTATCTCGTTGTAATTACTGATAATTGTGGCGTCAGCATGCAGCGACAGCCCGGTTGTTGTAGGTAATAGGGCAATTGTAGGTAATTTTAGGAGCAGTTCGTAGACCGTTGTGCCTACATAGTTAGTAATTGTTTCCGATATTAGAGCTAAAGATTACTGGCCACTAGAGAGAGTAGACAGATTAAAATGTTTTAGTTTTTTTTACGTATAGACGTCCTGCATTATACTGTAAGTATGCAGTTATTTCACGGCAACGGCACATTTGAGTATTTTCATTCAGACTTAATTTAGCCCAAGTCATGTTCCTGAGTCTTTCTGATTTAGGCTCTGGTACAGATCCACTGGGTAGCTTGCAGGTGTGTAATGGAGCCTGAGATCTATTATTATTTTGACTATTACTAATAGCATTACACAGTGCAGCGATGATGGAGACAGGGAGAGTGAGAACTGTGCTCTCTGGTTATGAATGTAACCACAGGCATTTTCTTTTTTTTGGAGGGAAGCAAAAAATGTGGCAACATTAAACGACATAACGACCTAGAATGCAAATTCAACAGCTGTAAATTTACTGTGAGGCCGTGAGCACATGTGCATGTGTGTGTGTGTATGTGTGTGTGTGAGTATGTGCGCATGTGTGTGTCCCAGCAGGTCGCTTTATTGGGCAACCAAATTAGTTGAACGCAGATGTCAGGTGTCGGTAAGAACACAAACACACAGCAGCACAGCCCATTATGATCCTGACAACTGAAACATGCCTTTAAAAAAACATTCGTCAGAGTCGGCCAACGACAAAAGCAGGCTTAACATACATACACTTAACATACACACACTCACACTCGCACGCTTGTTGCAAAAAATAAAATTCAGAAATGATGTGAGAAAAAAAAATATCTAGATCTATGTGTGTGTGTGTGTGTGTGTTTGTGGTTTATTTTGCATGTGCCTTTCTTTTGTTCAGGAGAGTGAAAGCATGTTCAGTGAGAAATAATTGCGGTAAGATTTGTGCACGGTTTATGTTTCACATTGAGGTAAGGAGAAAAATGGGGGTCGTGATTGGGGCCGAAGTGACGAACGTGCCTCCGGGGGAGGAAGCTGGCTGGAATACAACTTGAGCTCACTTTTTCTTTTTTTTTCTTTTTTCCTTTTTTTTAAGTAATGCAGTTCATGTGAATAAATGCTGAAGAAGAAAGCCACTCAACACACGCTGAGCTTCACATGGACTAAGCTGCATTCTAATTGTTTGGAATAACAAACTATGAAAAAAAAAAAAACCTTCATTCTTAGTCCACGAAAACTAAAATATCAGTTCACCCCTAGGAAGTGTTTCTATTGCTTCAGATTTTTCAACAACCAAAAAAAAAAAAAGTTCAGGTCAGTTTTCTCTAAAAGCAAGTTCTGACATCCTCATCAAGTTCCACAGGAGTCAGTAGTGTTTCAGTAGCCTTCAATAGTTTAGTAGAACATTAGCAGAACTCGGTGCCATATCCTGCCGAGAAGTTTCATCAAACATCTGTCGCATATCTTTTTCTTAAATGATGTCTAAAACACTTAGCGTGTTACATGCTTTTTCTTATTTAACGATACATTTTTAAATCGGTGTGCATGACACCTTACAGCTAAAGCTCCTCGGTGGGACGTTCTAAAGTAATGCATGACTTCTGACCATAAAGATAGGGGAATCATAAGGTACAGCGTTCTCCCACTTGTTTTGTTAACTATATATCTCCATTAAATATCTACGTATATAAAATCATGAAAGTGAGAACTAGGAATTCATACCAGGAACTAGGAAAAGGTTATATACTACTTAAAAAAAAAAAACTCATATGTATATATATATATATATATATATATGTGTTGTACACTGTATAATGAAAATAATGGCTTCTTCTTCTAAATCTAAAGATTTTTATTTGCAGAGCTCAGTAACATATTACATTATACAGTATGTTATATAACTACAGATCCCTACAGAAAGATCCACAGAAACCAATAAAACGACAAGATTCAAAGCAAAGAATCACCAAAGTGTGGGAATAAGCATGAACCTTCAACATAGACCAGGTTTGACAGAATCAAGCTTATCGCTTCTTCCTGGTCTTTAAATGTTCGCAGAGATTTGTAATCATAATTACAATAAACATTTTAAGAAGAAAAACTGTACACTCAAATAAGGAAAAAAAACTTGCCTTTATGAACATTATCACATATCATATCATTGGTTTTTTTTTTGTTGGAGGGAAGCAAAAAATGTGGCAACATTAAACGACTTAACGACCTAGAATGCAAATTCAACAGCTGTAAATTTACTGTGAGGCCGTGAGCACACGTGCACGTGTATGTGCGTGTTTGTGATATAGAGAGAATAGAGCAGCTATCATTTTATTCATTCATTCATTCATTCATTCATCTTCTATACCGCTTTATCCTGTATTTAGGGTCGTGGGGGACCTGGAGCCTATCCCAAGAGACTCAGGGCACGAGGCAGGGTACACCCTGGACAGCGTGCCAATCCATCGCAGAGCACACACACACTCATTCACGCACTATGGTCAATTTAGGAATGCCAATTAGCCTAACCTGCATATCTTTGGACTGTGGGAGGAAACCGGAGTACCCGGAGGAAACCCATCAAGCACGGGGAGAACATGCAAACTCCATGCACACAGGGACGGGAATCGAGCCTGGCCGGGGAATCGAACCCGGACCCTGGAGGTGCAAGGCGACAGTGCTAACCACTACATATCACTATATATCAGGCTGAGATCAAATTAATGCCTTGATTTTATCTGTATTTCTGGACATACGAAAAAAGAAGGATGCCAAATTAAAAGTTTTTGAGCTCTTACACCTTGTGTACATATTGTGAAATGCAATACAGTAAGAATGCGCTGGTCTAAGAATAAGAAGAGTAAGTAAACTTGTGGGGTTTTTAACATTTATTTTTGAAAACTTGAAAACAAGCTCTTTCAACAATTACTGTACAGTTTTTACCTTTGTTTTTGGGCAATGTTAATATTTTGATACTAAAGAAATAGATTAACTCAGCTTTACCTTACCTTTATGAAGTCTTGTGTACTTTTTCCATCCCTGTGATACCACATTTGATTGTTCAGGATTGCAAAAGGGAATCTTGAATCTTTCACCAGGTTTTAGTGTCCCGTAACAAAAGTGTTTTTATGAATAGTTTTGAACACCAGATCAGATTGAACAGATCAAGGTACAGTATCAAACACAGAAGTGTCCATCAACTTTGTTTCTAGAATTATTGCCCCATTTTATAAGGCACATCACTACTTCATTTCCTCCATCCAATGACACTTGTTCACTTTACTGATTCGTTTTTGGCTGCTGAGTTTGTATGACTCAGAAGAAGAAGACGATTAAGAATACAGTACTTCTTACAGCATTAAGAAATCAGTCACCACTTCACGATAGTTGCATGGTAAAGAAAAGCAACTGTAAAAACCTTAGCTATGTTTAATAGTAAAAGTAAGAGCATTTCCATAAACACCCAATGTGATGAGAACTCACAGGATTAGGACTAAACAACTGTGTGTCTATAAGAAAACCACATGTTAGTAAGACTCATAAAGGTGGGCCTTTGGAGCGATGAAGTGATGCACCCGTCATGCATAGTGCCCACTGTACAAGCCTCTGGTGTTATAAGCTGGGTTTGCTTCAGTTGGTCAGGTTTAGGCTTAGCAATCTTATGTGGCAATAATATAAAGTCAGCCGATGACCTGAATATGCTGAATGACCAGGGTATCACATCACTGGAGTTTTTCCTTCTTTTCTGATGCCATGGCCAAATTCCAGGACTCATATTGTGAAAGAGCTCATGAGGAGCCTGAGGAATATTAATATATCAAATATTAATGCTTGTGCCATTTTTTTCTTCTGATCACGATCATGACTACAAAAAAAGAAAATCTTAATCTTGCCAGTAATGCCATTATAGGCTAGCACAGGTGTGTTCTTTTGGCAGAACAACTGAAACAAAATGCGAAATAAAAAGTCCGTAACAAAATCACATGCGCACACACACACACACACACACACACACACACACACACACACACACACACATATCATGGCTTATTGTGTAGCACAGAACGTCACAGTCATCAAGAGCACATTGTTCCTCAAAGCGAAGGTCCCTTATGTTGCAGTTATGTGATCCCGAGTCCAGGCCGGTTCACTTTTCTCCAGAGGAAGAGACTGAATATTTGTGTTGGGGCAGAGAACTGTACCTGGGCCCAACGGGAACGCTTTCTTTATAACAGTATCCAGTCACAAGGGTATTAGAGGGTTTTTTTTCTTTGCAGGTTTCTCATACAGGGACACACTGTTCATTCTCTTCTGTGTTCTTGGATAAATTATTTGTTAGGGTCACTTCAGGTTACAGTTTTCCTTCTCAGAAAATGGAACAGCAGTTTCTAAAGCATGTTTATGCTGTACATAAGTATTAAGCATGCCTACGATCTGAGCTGCCCCCTTATTCGAATTACGTTTCCACTGTTTTGTTGTACAGCACATCAGGAGAAGTATTGCATATTGGGGCTCATGTTCAAACCAAAGCAAATCTCTGTTTTGCTACAAGCTCAAATTGCTAAAACACATCATTGTAGAAATGTAAAGATTCCTTCAGAATGTTCTCTGTATTACTTGGTTTTGTTGATGATAAACGATGGACAACCTTCCCACTGGACCCAAAACCTGCATTGTTAGTTAAATTACTATGGCCTTTCTATACAATACAGTTTCATGCATTTCAAAATTGTCATCTTTTAGTATTAGCCTTGGGTGGTCAACCACTGATGCTGGAAAAGTTCACCCTTAAATTTTTACACAAAATTGCCTTGTACTCCTTCCAAGTCATTGTACAAGGGTTCTCGTTGCTCCAGCTTTAGCTCAGCTCTGTGGTCCATGTCTGCAAGATTCCTTTGGATGCCAAAGACTTAAACACAGAGACAGTGGTTCCTCATAACCACACAAAGCTGAGGTCTTCATCTTGCACTGGGATTCTTGTTTTTTTTTCTTCCTGCACCATACATTCTAAAGCTGTACGATATGGTAGATGTGAGAGTTGGGTCTTTGAAAGCTCAGAAAGAACAGTGACAGCATTTTGCTTTACTTTTATAAAAGCCAAATATGGAACCAATATATATCTGCACACAAGCTCACTGGTTTTGTATTTCCTAATTCAACTGGGAAAACAACTTGAGGTTTAGGTTGGGGGGTATTGTGTGTGGAAATCTCTGGAGATCTGGGGTTTCTGAAAAACTCAAACACAGCCAAAGACACTGATGTTACTTGAATTGTTTTTTCTGCACTCTGATGTTGATATGAACATTACTGTAACTGCAGCTCATATCTGATGGCATCTGCATGTCTAAACATGTTCCCAATCCTGGTCTTGAAGGACCCCCCTTTCCTAACCCTAACTCACCTAAACCTCAACCGTAAACTTTAACACCCTAACCTTGTACGTAACCCCCTAAACCTAATCCTAACCCCTCAATCCTAAACCCTGACCTTATTCCACCTATCCCCTACCACCTAATCCTCAACCAACCTCCTAATCCTATCCCCTAACCACCTAACCCTAAACCTTAACCCTAACCCAAACTCTAATCCCCAACACTTCCCTTTCCTAACTCTAATCCTTTATTGTTCTTAATATAAAGGCCAGTGAGTATATAACCAAATTCAAATTTTATTTGTCTCATACACAGTACGATATGCAGTGAAGTGCTTAGTCGGTGTAAATAACACCATATCCCTTTATGTTTTTTCTTTAGAGATTTACAGTTAATGCTTACTAATGCTTGCAGTAAAAGCTGTAGTTATTGCATTGCACATTAGGCTCATAGGCCCCTTTATAGAAATTGTATGTTTTCTTCCTATTTTTTAACCAAGTGTTACAGCCGTAGGACTTATCCCGTATTCCTGTGTTTATATTTTGTAGGCACTGGGAGAGTCTGAACTTGCAGATGTCCTGAAGCAGTTTCTTCCACTCACGACGTCCGGAAGTGGTTCAGTTTCAGGTTCGGCTGATTTCAGCATGGACCAGCTGCTGCTGCTGTTGGTGTACGTGTACTCTCTGGCTCAGGAGACAGCGAGTGGAACACAGGATGAGGAGAAGGTAGAGAGAGAGATCATCGGGGCGCTGACACTTTTACTCACCCAGCAGACCACACTGAGTCCACTGGTGCAGGGTGTTACAGGTACGACTGTTAATGAGTGAGGTGACGCTGATATACTATCATTATAAGCATTAATGATGCCACAAAGCACTTAGTTGTTTCTTAAAAGTCTTTATTCAATAGGATCTAAAGGTACAAATGTGCAGAACGTTTTATTTAAACCGTCTCTAGGTGCACAATATTAAATGCAGCTGTGTTTATCACATGACAATTCAGCTCATGCTGGCAATGCTGTAGTTTGCCATAATTTGAGTCAAGAGCTTAAAAAAACTAAATAATTTCATTTGCATGATTCTTTTCCACCTTTTCAAATGTTATTTGCAATGTTAATAATAAACATATTCGGTGTTTTATTGATACCATTTACCCACGATGCAACACATTTGTAATTAGGTGGACATTTTGATTTTATAACTATTTATGTGCCTAATGGATCGATCTTGTCCAGCAGGTAGGTAGGCTCCTTTAATTTTGATATTTCATTTCATTTCCCCAAAATGAACTTTTCCAGTTTGTTAAAAATACAACATAGAATAAAAAATTTGTTCTTGCATTTGAATAATTCATCCATTGGCCGTTTACCTGCAAGGTGGGTGCTGAGATCTCTTCTGCAAGACCTCTGCTGTTTATTATTGTAATATTGTAGAGAATTTCTTGTCATTTTAGATAAAGTGCAATTATCCAATTGTAAAAGTGAGTGAGATAAAGCATGCATGAGTTTCATTTTCCACAGAACAATGGAACAATAAAGGTGAGGGAGGTGATTAAGGATTGGCAGTTCAGACCCCATATAAAGTTTTATTGACTACAGTTTCCCTTGTCATGAGAGTAAAAGACAAATAATGTAATTCTACTTTTCCACTGCATAGTACGGCACAGCACGGTTCAGTACAGCTCACTTCGGTTCGGCTCAGTTCGGCTCGGTTTGCTCTTCCACTGCAGTTTAGTAACGCTTTAGAGTGGGCGGGATTATTCACGTGTCGTTATAGTTGCGGCGCCTCTACTGCCGTGACGTCATCGTAAACGCGCCACAAACAAACACACAACAATGGAGCATATCGACGGCATGGTGTTCTTCATTCTCGGCATGTGGATGTTTTTAACAGCGAGACGAAGGAGTTTGTTTCAAAAGAGGCTGATGGCAGCCAAAGAAAATTTTTGGTTAATACAAAAAGGTGCGTCCGATCCTTCGCTGGCTGTTTCTAAATATATCGGTTCTGTTGTGTCTCGTGTCGCAAGTTCGGTGACGCAGTAATGACGATTTTCTCCGGCCAATCAGTGACCAGCGGAGTTTACACGTCACGTTTTGGTAACGGTTCGGCGCGCTTGGAACCTCGGCTGAGGTGGTACTAAAAAAAGGACCAGGTACCAGGTACTGTTCCCAGTGGAAAACCCCCCAAAAGTGAGCTGAACTGAACCGTGTCGTGCCGTACTATGCAGTGGAAAAGCGCCATAAGAGTGTTTTAGCATGCAATCGTGCTTCTTTTTATATCCTTACAGTTAACAGCTGCCTTCCATAAGTGGAAATACTTTTGGGTAAAATGGCAGGCAAATTGTTTGATGACATGCCAGATACATTTTTTGACATCATGGCAGACAAATTAGTTGATGACATGACAGACAAAATGCATGACGACATAGCAGACAAATTGGCGACAAGGCAGACAAAATAGTTGATGACATGGCAGACAAATTGTGGGTGAAATGGTTGACGACATAGCAGACAAAATGTCAGACAAAATGGTGGACAAAATGGTTGATAAAATGGCGGAAAATATGGTAGGTAAGAAAATAGACAAAATGGTGGACAATATGACGTGCAGAAGTGTGTACGTAAGGGCAAATAAAATCATGTACAAAATAGTCAAAGAAATGGTTGGCAAAGTGGCACAACACATGGTTGATGAAATGGACAAAATTCTGGGTGAAATAGCAGACAAAATAGTGGACAAAAAAGCACACACAATGGCAAACGAAATTGCAGACAAAGTGGTGGATAAATGTGTTCGTGATTTCACGTAAAAAAAAAAAAAAAGAAATGGAAAGAGAGAGAAAATTGTGAACATCAGTAAATCAGCTGTGGTTTTGTCACAGGCTTGAGCTGAAGTGGGACATACACTAAGTACACAAACAAAGATCTCTGTACAAGTGTTCTGTATCCTCAGGCTCAGATCCACTCTGCATGCACATTATTTCTAACACAATCCCCAAGCGGGCAGTAAATCATGAATGAATGAAACGCTTTGCTAGTCACCAGTTTACCTTTATCCAGTCACAACACAAGTGAACCTCAGCTCTCACATGTCTCTTCCAGTTCCATTGACTGATTATTGTCCTTCTTTTATGAACTGAGTTGAGCTGCATTCCACTTTTCATTCTGTAACGGTTGCTCTGCACACAAGCAGCTTTGCATTAAGCTGTTATAGCAACTGCTGCAAAACACACAAACTGCAACTCCACCACACACAAACCATCTCAAAGGAATTCTGTCACACAAATGCGCTCTGAATTTGAAATCTTTTGACCAACCGATCATTCAAGTTTTCTAAGAAAAGGGAAATTATATACTCTTCTTCCAAAGACTATGTTTTTTCCCCTACCGCCTTCGTGCTAAATATGTGGACGTCCTGACCGATATTTAATCATGCTTGGCTGCTTTAAACACTACAGTCGCAGCTTGTAACTTTTAACCTTACAAAAACATTTCCTTAAAGTGTACTTCAGAATAAGGGCATAACAGGACCACCTGTAGCATCACGTCATGTCCGCTAACACAAACGTGACCGCATGCAGTCGGTCTACAACCCACAGTATAGCGAGGCCAGTGAAGGATCCACCCTGACACAGGAAAGATTCACTGGACCCGATCTCAGTACCGCAGCTGCATCGCCAGGGAGCACATGACTTCATACAGTACATCATGTGAACCTAGGGTGGAGCAGATGGAGGGAGACACAAATGGGTGGGAGGACAGTGTGTGTGAAGGGGTTAATATTCATCTGGGGTCGATATCTCTGGCATCAGTCTCTCCGTCCTGCTTTCTAAGTGAAAGAAATACTTACCACGCTTCATCACACCTCGCACACAAACACACACAGTATAAAATTATTAATGACAGCACTCCTCCAGAGCACTGAAGAAACAGCTATTCTTTATCCTTTGTCTCTTTGTTGATCAGGTAAGGATTAATTCAAACCACCCGATTCAGTGTTTTTCCCATCTAGTCTCATTCAGCACAATGCAGCCATTCATATGAGATCTAACCAAGTAAAGATTTGAGGTATTTGCAGGATTTCTGCATATTTTATTCATTAATAACAGAATTTCATAGCGTTAGGTACACTACCGTTCAAAAGTTTTAGAAGACTTGCAAATTTCTTTTTTTTTTTTTTTGTTTAGTGATTTATTTTCTACATTCTATAACAATACTGGGGATTTCAAAACTATAAAATAACATATGTTATTAGGTAATTACGTAACAACAAGAAAATCAACAGTTAGTTGTTATTATAAGACACAGAGGTCAGCCTTTCTGTAATAGTTCTTGCAAGAACAGTATTGTCAAGTGCATTTGCAAAATCCGTCAAGCACCATAATGAAACTGTCTCTCATGAAGGCCGTCCCAGGAGGACGAGACCAAAACCTTCCTCTGCTGCAGACGAGAAGTTCATTTAGAGTTATCAGCCTGAAAAATGACCAATTAACAGCAGCTCAGATTAGAGGCGTTATGAAGTCTTTATAGAGCAGAAGTAGCAGAAACATCTCAATATCAACTGTTCAAAGGAGATTTGTGCATTTTTTCGACGCCTTCAGCATTCCTTTACAATGTAGAAAGAAATAAACATCAGGAACCATCATGGAGTTAGAAAGTGTTCTAAAACTTTTGAACGGTAGTGTATGTAAAAGTCTTATTTTTTATTACAAACTTTGTTAAAGATTTCTTTTTTATGAACTTCTTATTGAATCAGTACAAAACGACTTCGGATTTAATAAATGAAAAAAATATAATTTTCAAACATTCCACAACAAAATTAAAACTTTGATAAAAGTATTTGTATGGCAGAAAAGAAAGGGGTACAATAATATTGTATAAGTGTACACTTTGTAGACAAAAAAAATGAAAGCTGCTAGATTTTTGCAAAAAAAGAAGCAGGTGCAACAGTCAAAGTTGTGAGAAGAGCTGTGGCTGGTTTTGCATGATGCTTAGTAAAACTTGGTAGTTGATTTTCTTATAGAATTGCACAAGTTGTACCTGCAACTAAAGACTCCTCAAAGCATCATCCCACCAAATACTGACTCTGTTTAATTAATTTCTGTTTACTGACATTATATTTGTTGTTG
This sequence comes from Channallabes apus, assembly GCA_030522415.1. Taxonomy (NCBI): domain Eukaryota; kingdom Metazoa; phylum Chordata; class Actinopteri; order Siluriformes; family Clariidae; genus Channallabes; species Channallabes apus. The sequence goes on from CM060128.1 coordinate 19,341,474, forward strand.
TTGTTGTTGTTTTGAAGGCATTCTCTCTCTATAGCATTTATTTGAATTCGAAAAAGACTTTTGCACAGTACTGTACATGTGTATGAGTGTGTGTGTTTGACTTCAAGGCCATCTGAATCCAAATAGAGTTAAATTCCTAACCTTGAGTCTGAGCCAAACCACAACACACCACGCCTGAGTGCACTGCATATGTTCCGTGTGTGTGTGTGTGTGTGTGTGTGTGTGTGTGTGTGTGTGTGTGTGGTGTGCGCGTGTACTCGTATGCATGGTTTGTGTGAAGCTCTCATTTGTTTCTCTGTTTAAGCCAAAGTGGTGTGAAACCTACCCATTAGGCTTGGTGAAGCCTCCTCCTGAAGGCCGGCCATTAGCCTGGTGCTGTCAGACTTTATAATGTCGCTAAAGGGATGTTCATTCAAGTTCTGACTCACATACAGTATGCGACTCTCAGATCAACTTTTTTTCAAAGTTTTGTGTCCTATTTGCATGTGTCTTGATCAGAAATAGCATTTAAATATATATTTTTTTCCAGTATCACATTTATAGATTTTATTCCACCAAGTCTCATTACTGGCACCTCACACAGCAGATCACTTTCTCTCTACATATTGTTTTCTTCGGTATTGTGCTGGTATCGCATGGATCTGTGCCACTTAAGGTTTATTCATCTTATTGTGTGTTGTGTTTTATAAAGAAGAGGCATTCACCGTGTTCAGAGCATGCTCGACCGTTAGTACTGTATGACTGATTCTTTTTACGGTAGCTGGAATCCGCTGCATTTACCACCTGCCGTTCTCGAGCTACCGCTTTAGTACCTGTCTATTTTTCCTAGCGCGAGAGCGGTGTACTGTCCGCTACCAGTTAATCGATTGTGGATGGATCATTCTCCCTGTCAGATTTTTTATGTAAGGTTTGGCAAATATACTTGGGAAGCCCGCATTAGTATACTCCGTGGGAAACACTGCAAGTGTGCTCAGGTGTGGAATGAAAAAATGGTTACTAATGTAAAAGCTCAGTCGCATAGGCTTTGCCAGGGTGGTTGAGCTCAGGCAGGGTATAAAGCAGTCATGCCCAATGTAAAAATGAGCTTTAGTCATACATCTGTGGGTTTGGTTGTTTAAAGCATTTCTGACATCTGTACAGAATTTGTAGGCACTCTTATGTTTTGATGATGATATAAACACGGTAGTGGGATTGTGCTATATTGATCTAAACTTCCTGCTTGTGAACTTCAGGTTGAAAACATTTCAATAAAAGATTAAATCTTACAATACATTAAAAACATTTCTATTAGTTCAAGTTAAACCCTTTTGGTATTGAAATTTATTTTGAGTCATTATATTTCTGAAAAATGTTTTGAACTTAACCTTAATTTAAACAGAATTGTGCAAAAAAAAAAAATCCAACCATACTAATTTTCTAAAATTTTTACATTTTGTATTTTAATTAGAGATGTTCCGATACCATTTTTCCCCTCCCGATACCGATTCCAATACTTGGGCTCAGGGTATCCACCGATACCGAGTACTGATCCGATACCTGGGTGTGTATCTGTACAGTGTATATATATATAGCATTTATTTTTTAAAGTAAAATACTACTAGCCCTGTGTAACAGGTTCGACCCTAAGTGCACGGGCGACACCATGAAACACGGACACGAGGCGAGGTCTTACAGGAAAAAGGGTAATTTATTTCGAAAAATGGGTAATAAAAGAGTTAAAGGCTCTCTGCGGCCATTTCCACTTCGGGGGCAGGGATGCGAAGGCGGGCTCTACTCGGAAGTGAAGGTGCCGCGGGAGCTTGCGCAGCTCGTTCACGCGCTCCTCTCGCGGAGATCAAAGTCGCCTCCCTTTTTAAAGTCTCTGGGGTGCATCACATCGCCCCGCTCTTGTGCCACTGTCTCTCATAAAATCCACTGCGTCGCAAAGTCCAGCTTCCCAACAGTCAGACCCCGAGCTACACTCCCCGCTGTGTTTTATAGCGCCGGGATCATTAGCGGAGATAGCTCATGGGCCGTTGCCTGATTCTGCGGCCCTGCTCCTTCACATACCTAAAGGGGGGGGGAGGCCGCCTAACTAGTGAGCGAGGAGCGATATCAATTTGAGCGCACGCCCATCACAGGCGCACGCCGTGACACTCTGTTACTCTGCTAGCAAAACTAGCGGGCATAAATAGGTTATGTTAAATGGTATCGGATCGGTACGTGGACTCAAATACTCGCAGATTCCGATGCCAGATTTTTTTTTCTGGTATCGGTAGCATTTCCGATACCAGGATCGGAATCGGAACAACCCTAATTCAAATTTATTTATTTATTTTTGAGGTACTGATAACTGGCACTGACACAGCGACACCTCAACTGTTTGGAAGAGGCTTCACTGGGGTCGTTGTTAGTCATTATTACTGCCCCAAAGAAATACACAAAACAAAATGTTATTTTGTTTTTTCTTTCTTTTCTTTTTGATGGTGAGGGAGAGCAGCATGAATATTATCAACTGTGCGGTTAGAAGCTACGTAGAGCACAAAAAGATTTTCAGGTGATTCTGCAATTAAAGAAAAAAAAGCAGCAGATTTAATTCCTTTGTAATTACTGTACAGTATATTGAGGATTAACAATATCAACAATTGGTTTTAGATTTAATATTTCATTATTTCATCTTCTATACCGCTGTATCCTGTATTCAGGGTCGTGGGGACCTGGAGCCTATCCCAGGAGGCTTAGGGCGCAAGGCAGGGAACACCCTGGACAGGGTGCCAATCCATCGCAGAGCACACACACATACAGTACACACACTCACACACTCATTCACACAATACGGGCAATTTGGGAATGCCAATTAGCCTAACCTGCATATCTTTGGACTGTGGGAGGAAACAGGAGTAAGCGGAGGAAACCCACCGAGCACGGGGAGAACATGCAAACAGGGATGGGAATGGAGCCTGGCCGGTAATCGAACCCGGACCCTGGAGGTGCAAGGCGACAGTAACTTTTCATTTAATGTAATATTGGATCACTGCCATACAGTACATGCATAACACAAACCCCACACGCACAACATCCGCTTTTTCTTTTCCCACACTGGCTTAATGAGAACGTTTAATAGAGAGAAAGAGGGGATCATTTGCTCACACACACACACACACACACACACACACACACACACACACACACACACACACATTTTCCTTGATGAGTAGCTTGGGAGTTGAATTTTAGAACATCTCTAAAGTATGTACTTAAGTAGGAACCATAGTGCTCTCTCGCTCTCATATGAATCTATATTCATGACACACAGCTAATTCAAACATCAGGTCCAACACACACAGTGAATAGTAAATGAAAGAACATAAGACCATTGGATGCAAATTGTTTGAGTTTTCATTAACTGGTCTCAGTAAAGTTTTCCACACAGAAATATCTCAAAGTGTATAAAATATGTACAACTACAACAAATTTCTTGTTTCTTTTTTTGTCATTTCTATAGCAAACGAGACAGAAAAGATTTTTTCAATATACCTTACAAAGGTATCTCTATCTGTATATCATAGAATCATATACTCTCTGTTTGCAAATGCACTTGGCCGTTTTGCAGAAATTTGTACAATTTTTTCATAAAGTCAGTGTAACTGTTAGAATAAAAAGTGCGGGTAAAAAGACAAGTTGAGCCTGAAGACAATAAAATATAAAAGGTTTTAAAGTCCTACATATCTAAAGTGAATCTGGTGTGGATAAAATCATTCTAGACTTACACATACAGTATGTGAGGCAATGCATTCTTGTGTAATGAGTAAAACCTGGCAACACATAACCAGTGAAGGGAGTATTATCCATCTCCTTGACATTCCCAGCAGGAATTTTTGATTGTCAAAATGTTTTGGTGACGTTAATTAGTCTATGTTACGGATGTTGGGACATCATTGGTATCAGGTTGATTTTGAAAGTTAGAACAGCATTGACTGCATGACGATGGGGTAACGTTGAACAAAGACCCTGAACACAATGTTGCAACGACGTCAAAACAATACAGTATTAATACCAAACTGATGGCCTGAGCGGGACCCGAACTCCAGAGTGCATAACATTAGACCACTAGGGTGCATACTGATGCAAACATTTACTAGGGTGACTGACAAGCTGTTGTTATTTTGTAATTTCACATATGGGAAACAAAGACGGTGGCAAGAAATCGTTTTATAGTCACATCATTCCCACCATGAGTATGGTGCAGAAAAATGTGCCGAAATTATTTATGTTTAGACACACTTACAGTACCATTTTTGACCACTAGGTGCAAAAAAAACTCCGCACAGCCCCAACATCTAGAACCATGAGTAAATTAATGGAAAATCTACTTATGACTCTGATTTAAATCACTGCTGACTCAAAGATCATCATTAGTATTTTGGGGGAGTTTATAATGTATGGATTTATAAACAAGGATTTTTGTAAAATTAATATTTGTTTACTGTCTGTGACTGAATTATTTCATGTATTCAATATTCTTATTGTATTAGCTATATGTTGATATAAACTCACAATGTTGGTTAGTGTGTGTGTGTGTGTGTGTGTGTGTGTGTGTGTGTGTGTGTGTGTGTGTGTGTGTGTGTGTGTGTGTGAGAGAGAGAGAGGGAGAAATTGGGTTGTTTGGTCAGCTTGTTTTGGAAGGAAGCCAACTTAAATTAAGACCGTAGTTGCAGTTTTGCATGCGAGTGTGTATGTACAGTGGTGTGAAAAACTATTTGCCCCCCTCCTGATTTCTTATTCTTTTGCATGTTTGTCACACAAACTGTTTCTGATCATCAAACACATTTAACTATTAGTCAAAGATAACACAAGTAAACACAAGATGCAGTTTTTAAATGAGGGGTTTTATTATTTAGGGAGAAAAAAAATCCAAACCTACATGGCCCTGTGTGAAAAAGTAATTGCCCCCTGAACCTAATAACTGGTTGGGCCACCCTTAGCAGCAATAACTGCAATCAAGCGTTTGCAATAACTTGCAACGAGTCTTTTACAGTGCTCTGGAGGAATTTTGGCCCACTCATCTTTGCAGAATTGTTGTAATTCAGATTTATTTGAGGGTTTTCTAGCATGAACCGCCTTTTTAAGGTCATGCCACAACATCTCAATAGGATTCAGGTCAGGACTTTGACTAGGCCACTCCAAAGTCTTCATTTTGTTTTTCTTCAGCCATTCAGAGGTGGATTTGCTGGTGTGTTTTGGGTCATTGTCCTGCTGCAGCACCCAAGATCGCTTCAGCTTGAGTTGACGAACAGATGGCCGGACATTCTCCTTCAGGATTTTTTGGTAGACAGTAGAATTCATGGTTCCATCTATCACAGCAAGCCTTCCAGGTCCTGAAGCAGCAAAACAACCCCAGACCATCACACTACCACCACCATATTTTACTGTTGGTATGATGTTCTTTTTCTGAAATGCTGTGTTACTTTTACGCCAGATGTAACGGGACACGCACCTTCCAAAAAGTTCAACTTTTGTCTCGTCGGTCCACAAGGTATTTTCCCAAAAGTCTTGGCAATCATTGAGATGTTTTTTAGCAAAATTGAGACGAGCCTTAATGTTCTTTTGCTTAAAAGTGGTTTGCGCCTTGGAAATCTGCCATGCAGGCCGTTTTTGCCCAGTCTCTTTCTTATGGTGGAGTCGTGAACACTGACCTTAATTGAGGCAAGTGAGGCCTGCAGTTCTTTAGATGTTGTCCTGGGGTCTTTTGTGGCCTCTCGGATGAGTTGTCTCTGCGCTCTTGGGGTAATTTTGGTCGGCTGGCCACTCCTGGGAAGGTTCACCACTGTTCCATGTTTTTGCCATTTGTGGATAATGGCTCTCACTGTGGTTCGTTGGAGTCCCAAAGCTTTAGAAATGGCTTTATAACCTTTACCAGACTGATAGATCTCAATTACTTTTGTTTTCATTTGTTCCTGAATTTCTTTGGATCTTGGCATGATGTCTAGCTTTTGAGGTGCTTTTGGTCTACTTCTCTGTGTCAGGTAGCTCCTATTTAAGTGATTTCTTGATTGAAACAGGTGTGGCAGTAATCAGGCCTGGGGGTGACTACAGAAATTGAACTCAGGTGTGATAAACCACAGTTAAGTTATTTTTTAACAAGGGGGGCAATCACTTTTTCACACAGGGCCATGTAGATTTTGAGTTTTTTTTCTCCCTCAATAACGTAAACCTTCATTTAAAAACTGCATTTTGTGTTCAATTATGTTATCTTTGACTAATAGTTAACGGTTTTTGATGAGCAGAAACATTTAAGTGTGACAAACATGCAAAAGAATAAGAAATCAGGAAGGGGGCAAATAGTTTTTCACACCACTGTATGTGTGCGCGTGTTTGTGTGTTGTGGGGTTATAGATGCAGCGTAATAGAGCAGTGTGCTGATAGGACTGTCTAATTACAGGTCCTTGTCAAAAAATTAGCATATTGTGATAAAGTTCATTATTTTCTGTAATGTACTGATAAACATTAGACTTTCATATATTTTAGATTCATTACACACAACTGAAGTAGTTCAAGCCTTTTATTGTTTTAATATTGATGATTGTGGCATACAGCTCATGAAAACCCAAAATTACAGGGACATTTATCCCGGGACGAAGACTAAGACTACAATTGAAAATAGCTGACAAAATTAACGCTAGTGGGAACTGATGCATGTCCCTGTGTGTAGGTAAAATTTATATTTTTATTATGTGTGTGTGTACCGTATTAAATATCACAGCTTATGAGGATTGTGATGTTTTTTTCATCCATAGGAAATTAATGGTCACGTTGTAATTAGTGGGAGTTAATGATCAGGCTTTTTGATGAATGGAAATGACATTAATTCCAGCTTTAGGACAGGAAGTGCAGCTCTGTGATAGGAGAGTGCAGAAATATGAAACCACTTATGGAGGCTTAGAGTACCTTGTATTATTTTGCCACTGAATTTAAGCGGATATTTATTGTTTCGTAGTACTGCAAACAAATTAACGACTTAAATCATGACGAGATTGTTGATTTGATTGGATAGTGTAGCTTTGTCATTATGTTTAGAGAATCAAGTTTCTTCTAATACTTGAGGTTGGACATTCCGTAAGTTTGTTCTGTCATGTGCCATCTTTTGTTGGATATGTGCTTGGGGAACAGTGTCGCCATAGAAGACAAGAGCAAAATCCTTCAGAGAGCTGGGTCAGTCATGCGTTCCAAACTGGGGTGGAGAGGAGGATAAAATGGTCCAAACTCCCTGTGAACATCATGAGCAATCCTTAAGCAGACTGCACACTGAGCGGGAGGGTTATTCCAGGGTCAGTGCACAAGCGAGAGCTTTCGCAGGCCTTTCCTTCCTTCATCCATCAAGTTGTACACGTTCTCATGAAACTTTTTATATATGTTATGCATACTTTATGAATTTTGCTTAGTCCAAGGCATTTGATAACGAAAAGATTCAGTTATTTGTCACATGTACCTTATAGCACAGGGAAATATTTTTTCCACGTATCCCATTTAGCAGACTGGGATCAGAGTGCAATGTCAACCGGGATACAGCTGGAGCACATAGGGTTAAGGTCCTTGCTCAAGGGCTCAATAGTGGCAACTTAGTAGTGCTGAGGGTTAAACCCCTAACCTTATGATCAGTAACACGGAGCCTTAACCTTCTAAGCCACCACTACCCGTATGATTATATCTGGTTACATTTTGGCCAATTTATGCACATAATCCATTTTCCATGTATATATAATCCTAAATCCCACCTTCTGCATTATGGGTTGTTACAAGAATTTGGTTTCATCTACAAGCCGGGATTTTTGATTGCTCAGAATAACAGAAAAACTTCCCTTTATATTGTATATAATCCCCCTGGTACGCTAATGTACTTATCCCAGCATTTCACTAGTGCTTGAATACCATCAAAGTACAGTTCCCATGGACAGGTGTGTCTTTTCCTTCTGCAAGTCCGTGAAGTTATCCATAGATTTTCAAGGATCAGGCGCTCCACTCACTGAACGAGCATGGGAATGACTGCAGTGGGCTCCGAGCCACCTCTACTGGGATCATCATTCATCGACGTGTACTTTTTTTTAAGTTTGAACCATTCAAATGTATTACTGCAGCTGAGTCTCATCACTGTACTGTGCTTGAAGTCTTCTGTATAATCAATCGCTTTTATGCCTTCATTTAGCACAAACTTTATCACAAGTGCCAGTTTTACTTGTACACCATTTGTATGATTGGGAGCCAATCATTGCCCTGTTCAACCACCACTGACCAGGAGCCAGTGTGTTGTGAGTATATCAATCAGAAATGATCAGGAAAAATACCCTCCACATCATCTAATGTCACGACGTTGTGAGGCAAACATGCACAGAAAGAATATATTTATTCCAGCTACAGTATAGAGAAACAATCAGAAATGTTTACATGGCTAATAACTAGTTACGCTATTAAACAATGTATTCACTCCTCTCATTCCAAACGGGGCAAGCTTTTCCAAAAGAAGTGTTTACATGATTGTAATATACGTGATATACATTTTTATACTGGTTGGGTTATTATTCCAGCTATTAGCGGAAAATTAGTGTCTATGTAAACGCAGATGTGTATTTTATCATATTGTCTCTTATTTGCTGCTGTAACACTGAAAGTTTCTCACCTGGGACTAACCAGGTCTTGTCTTATTTCTTAACGTTTTTAACATGGCTATGTTAACTCCATCCATTACGTTTACAGTACATGATGTTGTGTTAGACCGATTAAAGCTCTGCTCATGCTCCACAGTTCCTGTCCCAGGCTTTTACCCGGATGTCGAAACAAAATGCGTAACAATACAGCAGTGTTGTCTGCCTTCAGATAACACCATAACCACAAGACGCGTCTCATTTGTACAAAAACTAAAGCATACAGCCTGAACGAAATTCACAGCGCTGTAAAGTTGTCCATGTTTTGACCAATCAAGATGCTCCCAGTTTGTTTATTGTTTTGTTCTGTGATGTAATAGGGCAACTAGGAAAACAGGACTAACAATCTGAAAGGGTTAGCCAATCATAGCAGATTGTGACATAGTTCAGTTAATAAATTGATTCCCCTGCCGTACTTGTATAATGAGACAAGGGCAGTAGATCATTTAGATGGCCTCGTCAAGCTATAACTGCTATAGCATGCAAACTTGCTACGTCTTACTCTTTCCCCTTTTCCAGTCTCTGCGAAAACATGCAAAATCCTTCCACATCATGATACGCCCACCACCATGCTTCGCTATAAAGTCCTCAGGATGATGAGTAATGTTGAAGAAGCACCAAACACAGCATTTTATCAGTTTGGTCTTATCAGACCAGAGAACCTTTCAGCACATGTTTGCACAGTCTGCAATATGCTCTTGTTTAATACGTTTATTTTTTACATTTCTTATGATTCTTGAATTGTGTTGTTTGCAGTACTACGAAATAGTTTCTACAATCTAAGATTTGGATCTCTCCAGTTTCTTCACAGTAACCCTTGGTCTCTTGTTTTCTTTTATGACCAACACCGTTAACACCAGGTCACTGGATTTACCAGGTCACAGTCTTGTCGAATCTCAAATTCTACAATTGTATAGGGTAATCTCGCTGCTCTAAAACCTCTAGTTAAATATATTTTCGTATTTGTATTGTATTTCTCGAACATTTCTATGACACAGCTAGTCATCTACAAATCAGCTAATTAATATTAATAGCCATTCAGTCATTTATTATAAATAATATATACTAGGAGTGGTGTCAGTGAACCCTAGTTGTGAGTTGGAGAGGAGTAGAACAGTTTTAAAAACAAATACACACAAAGATGAATGTGTATTCTGCTAGCAATCATCTGTGACAGGAAATACTTCCGCTCGTAAAAAGAAGCAATAAACAGGACACTTGGTCCCCCTGAGTCACTTGGGGACTGTCACCCCTGCTACACACACTTCCATGCACACGACTTGGTTCAGCCACAAGTCCATTGAGGATTATCTTTAGCATATTCATTTATAAACGCACACGCTCATAGAAAGTTATTTTGCTCTCTGGGGGTATGACCTGCAGGCCTCAGACACACGACTGTCTGGAACATTGCTGGGATAAAACTTTTTCTTTTTTTTTCTCCTTCACCCGGGTCTTTTATCCTGTCATCCTCTTGCAGTGTGTGTGTGTGTGTGTTTTAAGGACAGGGGGTTGGTTAGACCTGGATCTGGGTTTTATCCATTGACTGACGGCTGCATTACTTTACAGTGAGATTTGAAAGTTGCAGTTAGAAATGGCATCTGTGAGCGCTTGCTTTTTACTGCTTTGCTCCTCTGCCCTTCTTAAATTTACTTCTTTGTTTAATTCCCCCAGTGACTGTTAGGACACCAACTTGAACCCTTTTTACTCTTTACCCCCCCGCCCCTCACCCACCCCCATCTATTATGAAGTTTTACGTGCCCTACGTCTCCCTGATTCCTGCACTCGTGCTCTCTACAGCTTCTTATGGTCCTCGTTCTTCAGGTTTCTCTTAATGCATGCTGGAACCTGGAACCTTTTCATAACATATGCATCAGTGCTCTGTATTTGGATCCAAGCCTTCAGCTGTACATGTAAAACAAGCCTTAAAGCAAGAGTGTGTGTGTGTGTGTGTGTGTGTGTGTGTGTTAGTCAGCACTGGGCTCCAGATGGAAGGCCTCCCGTTGTTCTGCACTGGCCAGGCCATTTCCTGTTTGGAGGTCTGGTGTTAATCACGGCTTGAGCCAGGGGGAACGGCCCCACTGCTCTCGCCCTCCACGTTCCACAACCCCCCATCTTTACTACTCACTTTTTGCCCTTTTTTTGGTCTTTTTTTCACCCCTGCCTGTTTATATATTTTCTCTTTCATTTTCATTACTTTTTAATCTCTCTTTCCCTGCACTGCTCCACCTCCTTCTATGACTCTAAGCTCTTACTTTATAGAGTTCTATATGTTTCTGTCTAATCCATGCATCTTCACCTTGTTTCTTTTGTGTGCACCTTCCTGAGGTCAGGTTAGTAAATGCATTACTGTTGTCCTTTCAACGGGTTTAAGCTACTATGAGTTCTGCTCAGGATTACTGTCCTCCCTTTTTGCTTTTTCTCACTAATATGTGTTTTTTAACGTCTTTCTATGCTCATAAAGATACAGTGTTGTTTCATTTCTTTATGCCATGCATGGTTTTATGGTTCTTTGTCTCTCTCTCCCTCTCTCTCACCCCTTCTCTCCCTGTCTCCCTTTTCCCATCACCCCTTTTATCATCCCTTCTCTTGTCTGTTTCTCTTTCCCCTTCATTCTTATCTTACATGCAGCACATATATCCCTGCAAGAGACAGTGAGCCTTGCCTTTTGATGCTGAGAACTGCTTTCCATCACGGGGACGTGGTGTGTGAACTCGCTCACTTTATACCTGTCTAAACTGTGTGCATATGTGTGTTTCTTTATAATACATGGCTTTACTAGCAATCCCATGTGCCATTACAGAAATACTCTTATTTCCCTCATACGTACAAACTCAGATCTCGGAGCGACACCCTACAGTAGCTTCAGCAGCTTGGTGTTTAGTCACACATTGGTCTTGGATTGGGACTGGTGTAACCTAAGCTGATTTTGTTTTTGTGATACAATGATGCTCAATATGACTATGATTATATCTAAAGCTTATCACTCCAAATATCATTTGATCTCCTTATCAAATCATCAATCATAAGTTTTTTTTTTTTTTTTTTTTAGCATGACCCATTTTTCCACTGCAACATGAACTTCTCTCCCCAGGCTCTTAAATATTATACACACAAGCACAGACTCACATAGACCCTTCAATTTTTCCATTAGCACATTAGATACAATAAATGGGCTTTTAGGAGTCCGTTTGCGAAAATCTATATACTTTTGGTCTGTACATGATTAGATCGGCCAGTGAGCCTGTAAGAATGTATAGCTTGAAATTAAACTTCATCAGAAGGTCATAGGTTCAAACCCCAGCCCCACCAAGCTGCCCTCAACTGCTCAGATGTATAAATTTTACAGTACATCCAACTGTCCTTTGTTTGTTTTTGTTCGTTGGTCTAAATCTCGAAGGCATACAACTTTTCTGCAGCCCTACAGTTCTGTCCTTTGGCTCAGTTTGAACTTTGTGGGTGAGTTTGTCAGATCATATCTTTCGAACTATACTTACCTGGAACCCAAAATACACAAAACATTTGGTTTACTTCCAACTCTCGAGCTGTTTCAGGATCTAAACACTTTCACAGACTTGAACTGGAACTTGACCAAGACACTTGGCGGTTGTTTTGGTCTCCACCCGAGTGTTCTGTGTCTTTCTTTCCAAGGCTCACATAGAGTGTAGAGACTTCCAGCATGGTAGGGGCTAACCTCTTTGCAGTACCCTTCTGTACTGTCTTATACTTGCATTTTGTGATTGTAGATGCGGTCATATTATTTCACTAGTTTTGACGCGTAGCTTTGTCTTAAAGTTTCACTCACACGACAGAAGTCCGATCTCTTTGTCTCTTATAGTTTATTTTGTCAGCATCAAAGAATCAACACTTCATACAGTCGTCTTGAGTAAATCCACTGTGATTACAGACACCAGTTGCTGCATCTTGCAAATCTCTGACTTTTACAACAACCTGTTTGCTGTATCTTGTAAATTACAGTCTTAGCTTAGGTATATAACAACACTCTTGCTGTGTATATCCACTTACGGGAGCTTACGGTTACAACAACCTAGTTGCTGTATCTTACATTTCCAGCTTACGAGCTTACAGTCAAAAGCTTGTGTTTCCGTAGCCTTCCGCATCTAAACTGAACTCTCAATCATATCACAGTCACACAAATGCATGTAATAGTAGAATGACATCACAGACCAACCTACGATTGTCAACTTATGATGCATGACTAAGAAATATAAAGCTTATGGCTTATGTAACAAACTTAATGCTTAATGCATTACTAATGAATAGAACAAGGTAGAATAAATGAAATAACAAATAAAATAAAATAAAATAAACACAACAACAAATTCATAACAAGTACGATATGGCACTTACAGTGACCCATATTCTATTAATCCATAGCACATTAAATTCATGTAGATCTGTCCACTTCGAACTAGCCGCTCATAGAGCATTTCCCTATAGTCAGTTGTGTGAGGCAAAGTTCAGACGCATCCTGAGACACAAAGCCACTCGTGTTCACAGGCATATTGTTGGGAAGCAGGTCAACACTCAAATGCGGATATTTCCTTGAAGTAAGTGTGTGTTTAGGGACTATGCATTTCTGGAAAAAAGTCCTTGTTACCCAAAATACTTTTACCTTTTATCTGTGATCAAAATGTGCTTTTCTACTTTCTTAGCTGATGTTCACGGTTAACCCACCCTGCCTGGCCAAAAAAGTCACCGCTTCAGAAGAGTCTAATTATTGACCTGCACAAAGTACTCAAAGCAATTAGGAGATTTGAAATTTGAGACGGGAATTGGCTTAAGAACCGTCCAACAACCGTTAGATTAAAACCTGCACTGAACCTTCAACCTGTGATCAGAAAAAAATCATGAATTGAGATCACTTAAACGCTTAGTAGGATGCATGGTAAAAAAAACTGGCAATGGAAATTACAGCTGTGCTTATTAGTGAAAGAGAACTAACAGGATTGGGACTAAACAGCTGTGTGTCCATAAGAAAACCACTCCTCAGGGAAAAGCACGGAGTTGAACAGTAATTACATCACGTCGCTGCAAACTTCCTCTTTTGAGCCACATTCCGTGCTCGGGAACGCATGAATCGTTTACGAGACCATCTCTGCACTCAGTCCAGGGATCGGTTCCTGAGCTCGGAACGATTTGCGTTTAAACTGACAAAATCAACTGGTTCCAGGGCCTAATGTTCTCGGAAACGCTTTCCGGACCCCAGTGTAAAAGCGCTCTATATTTAGGGATTTAGGGAGCAATGGAAAAAGTTCATGTGGTCTGATGAGTACAGATTGGCCCTATTTCAGAGTGACGGACGGGTAGGACGGGAAGCTCATAGAGTGATGCACCCATCATGAATAGAGACTACTGAACAAGTCTCTGGTGGCAGTGTGCCCTGAATGTTTCACCAAGTAGTTAAACTTTATTCTCCCACCTTATCACACTGGCTCACTTTGAGGCTTTCTGGACATACTTTGATGTGTTTCCTCCCCTACACAAGTTGTATACAGAGATCTTGACATTACTGATTGATGCACCTTCACTTCGGTCTCAGGCACAGAACTCTGTCACTTCAAAATGGATTGTTGACCTTCCTGTGGCTTCCCTCACTAGTCTCATTCTTGCTCTGAGATTTTAGGAACACGGGTGTCCAGGCAATGGTATGTTGCAAATTCTTCACAATTCCAATTGGGCTCACTGGGATATCCAAATCTCCCACTACAGTGAACGCTGTGACCAATTTATTTCAAACCCAAGTCAAAATTTATTAAAAACTTTGCTCGTCTTGCAGAACACTTTTTTAGTCTTTTGACTAAAATCTTCTAAAGTTTTAGTCACATTTGGGTTTTTAAATCATTCATAGTTTTAGTCTATTTTAAGTCAGCCATGCAAACACACATGTCTTTCATAAACAACCATGTAAAAATTATTTTGCATTTAATAATGTAATAACAGTTCAATCATACTGTTAAGCAAACTTTTAATTAAAATCTTTAAACTTCATACTGTATACAAATTTCCCTAAAATATCTTGGAATTTGTCTACGATGCGGTTACAGTGCCATGAGCACAAACATTGATGTTTCACTACATACTTTGTTTATGACTAGTTAAACTGCCAAACGTTTTACAAGAACAGCACGAGACTACAGTGCCGCCGGAGCGTTGTAAATCAGGAGATATACAGATTTCACATAACTGACTCGCATGACTCTCTCCGTTTAAAAGGAAGCACAGATAAACGTCCCACCTTTAATTAAAGTGGCTTTACACAGCTGACATTAATTTGCTTCATTCAATTAGTACTTGCAGTCTGCAAAGCAGTAGTATTCACGATGCTGTAAAGGTTGTAGGAATCGCATTAACTTGTACTGTAGTTGATTCAAACCACTCTCAGGGTTTACCGTTACCGAGGTAAACAAGACCATAGTATAATGTTAAAATATAAGATATACTGCCCACCTCAGAGATAATCAAATTACTGTCGCAACTTATTAAAGAACAAATAAATGTCCACAAGTTCAGCAAAATATCTGTTATTATTATTATTATTATTCATTCATTCATTCATTTTCTATACCGCTTAATCCTGTGTTCAGGGTCGCGGGGGACCTGGAGTCTATCCCGGGAGACTTCGGGCACTAGGCGGGGTACACCCTGGACAGGGTGCCAATCCATCGCAGGGCACACACACATACACACACTCACACACCCAATCACACACTACGGGCAATTTAGGAACGCCAATTAGCCTAACCTGCATATCTTTGGACTGTGGGAGGAAACCGGAGTACCCGGAGGAAACCCACCAAGCACGGGGAGAACATGCAAACTCCATGCACACAGAGACGGGAATCGAGCCTGGCCGGGGAATCGAACCCAGACCCTGGAGATGCAAGGCGACAGTGCTTATTATTATTATAATTATTAGCTAAAACCCTGATATTACAAGCCAATAATTCCATGTTTGAAAAATTCCAATTTTCCTGCTCCCTCACACTCTCTCTTCTCTGGTTGTCTGTTCATCCAACTCTAGCGATGATGTTTGAAGGAAATATAGAAAAGTCCCCCCAATTCCTACCTCTTACCCCTGTCACAGTGCTGACTGTAAATTATTGTTCAATGTAATTTAAGCAACTCACAGCAGCACAGGGACACTATATTACAGAGGGATTTTGTTCTCTTTTTTTTCCCCAGAAAAAAAATCAATACACTGTAGCTTTAAGCTTATAAAACCTTCTGAACGAATGTTGGAAGGTAATCAGCTGTGAGCTTCATGCAAGTGGGATAATGTTTCCTGTAAAACAAGGAGGGATTGAAAGACCATCAGTGAAAATATCTTAATAGAAATAATAAACAGTCATTGGAAAGGGACTGGGCATGGGGAGGGACATTGGGGGTTATGGATAGCAATATCGTATGTTTAATTAAATTATGAATTTTGTTAATCACTTTTTTTACAAACCCATCAGTGAGTGTCTGAAACTTTCTAAAAGTCCTATTAAATGTCTTGTACCCCTGTTAATTACACTAACTGTTAGTCGCCAGCTTTGCCAGTTGAGGTGAGCTGGTTCCGCCAGTTAAGGAAAGATATGTTTTGGCAGAGCAAAATAGCTGGTTAAATAAAGAAATGAATCTTAGTGTTAACAATGAATGGTGTTTGTAAGGGTAATACTTTGATATCGTATTTTTATGTCCATGAAATTGAGATACGTAAGCGTCCCCTTAACTAGCAGTTCCTACTTAAGATTTTCTCAACACAGGTTTAGCAAGTGACATGAATACCACATGACTTCTTACAGCATCACTTCTTACCTTTAAATATGTTATACTGTATAGCAGGGGTACTCAAATATAAATTTGTCCTAGGTCCACTTACCAAATTTCTATTCAGTCCGAGGTCCGGAAAAATGACAGTCCAATTTCAAATCGAGAACTACAAAAAAAGTCAAACCCCAAATTTTCGAACAATACCCCAAAAATGACATGGTGTAGTCCTTTTAGTGTGAAAAGTGACGACATCTTTGTGCCACCAGTTGCTTGAACTTGGGCATAAAAGGTGTGAGGACCAGGTGGAGGCACTGATGTAAATGTTCATTGGTGATGGAGCTGTGATATGTGTTTTTCACCGTGATCATAGTTGAAACGGCAGATTCACAACAGTACGATGAGGAAAACATTGTGAGAATTCGAAGGGACATTTTGTGCAGGACAGGAACACCTGCTGCAGTGACCATCTGTGTCCAGAACGTGAGAAGGTGACCACTTTTAATTGCTAGATTAAGCACATTGGTTTTCTGCTTCCCACGTGGAGCACGAATGTATATTTTTCTGTCCACTCACTCTTAAATTCGCTGTTTTCAAAATCAACTTATATCAATGTCCAGCTTTGAACACACCATTAGGATATTAAGGACATATTATAATAAACAGAATGAGTAGCTCACCTCTTATATCTTCCAGTCGTTCGTTCTTTTGAATCTACTGCACCGCATAGCGTCTATGGGAGTCACGTGACAAAGGAACGAACAACTCAGGACTTGACGATTCGTTGAGAACCGTTCAATTCTGTTTCCTGTACATACAGTAGCCTACGGAGGTTCTGCGATGATTTGCGCATGCGCGCCCAGTAAAAAATGAACGAATCACTCTCGGAGACGACTCGGTCTTCTGAGTCACGTTAAAGATTCGTTCAAAAAGAACGAATCATTCATGAACGACCCATCAGTAGACGACTCAAAGATATATCGCGCGGAAACACACTTGCGCACTTCATTGAGAACTCATTTGGATTATGATTAAATTAGCATGTTTGTTTTGGCGTCGGTCCAGATGTCCACCTATTGAGTGCCCCGGCTGTATAGACTACATACATAATTTTATATGCAACGGGTGTTCAAGACAAACCAGGACTTTTGATTGTGCAGAATAAAATTTCCTTTATTTCTGTATATAATCCTCTGCTACACCAATACATTTATCCCAGCGTTTCACTAATGTTTGGGTACCATCAAGGTAGAAAGATTTCTTAGCACGCTGAGTCATGATTGTCTTCATATCTGAAATCCCGGCCTCTCAGGAACTCCTATAATGGGAAAAAATGTGGAAAAAACCTTGCAGGATAGTCAGACCTATATGGGGAAGGGACAATAACTCCCAGTCGAGTTCCTGAAATGTGCACGTGGTGGTGAATTATTGTGTGTACAGTTTTCCCAGCCAGAGACATGTCTTTTCTAGGATCAGCTATTCCACTTTTCAAATGTCAATGGTGGGCTCCGAGCCACTTGGGCTGGAAACATCATACATCTTTCTTTCAAATGTTTGCACTGTTCAAATGTTTTACTGCAGCTAAGAGTCTCATCACCATACGGTGCTTGAAGTCTTCTGCTTTTACACCTTCATTCACCAGAAATTTCATCACAATTGCCAGTTTCTTTGAAATGCACACCTTCGATTACCTGTTTACATGTTAATTAGCTTCTTAACAAACTGTGATAATGATGGAGGTGGACAGTTTTTTTCCCCTTTACTTTACTGCTTGAACACTAAATCAGAATAAGATTTTCTCCATGCCCACAAATGCATTTGTCTCATTTGTCTTACTTTTTGCAATTTGGTACATTACCTAATCACTGAGTCCTGGATCTTTCTATCTACCTTAGCAAAGTCAATTACAGAATAATCATAAAAGATAAAAAAATAAAAAAGTGAATACTATCCGACATGCTGCTGTCAGGAAAATCAGAAAACATGGCTGCTGGAAAAGAAATACACCGAAGAGAAAATAGTTCTGTTGACCTGTGTGAGCGTGGCAGGTTCAGATAGTACTATGGTGCTTCAGGAGAAATATTCAGTCCAATCAGATTTCCCAGTGTGTCTAAGTTTTAGTGTTTGTCATAGATCAATGTGTGTGTGTGAGAGAGAGCGAGAACATGCATGAAGCAAGTGTCTCCAGAACAGGAAGCACTGGTTGATAAAAGAACCAGACATTACTGCGAGCTTCCTCCTGCGATAAGTTCCTCTCTTCATCTCCTACTCTCTGTACTTTCTCATATCTATCACAATAATGTAAATAATTACTCCATTTCATGAAGGTGAAGAATATCACTGATTTATTTTCCTGGAAATATGAATCACAAATTTGCCAGAAGTGAGTGTGCTGTCTCAAATATACACACGCACACACACACACACACACCGAGATGTTTCCCCCTCTATCCAACAAGGTCAGTGTGGATTCATAGATCAGATACAAATATTTTTCTGACCTCCACCTCTCTCTAAATATCCAGGAGCATTTTGTATTGTGTGCTTTTGGAAACACACAAATACACAGGTTGCAGGATACACACACACACACACACACACACACACACACACACACACACACACACACACACACACACACACACACACACACTCAGAGGAGTATAAGGACCAAAGGTTAATCATATATTTTCATCAGTTTAACCAGATTGCTGTGTGTGTATATATGTGTGTGCATTTGTGTGTGTGTGTGTGTGTGCGCACAACAGTGTGTACTTCAGAGTGTGTCTGCTTTCCATGTGGTTGTAATTTATGTTTTTCTTTTTCTTTTTCTCAGAAACTAAAAGCAAAAATGCTTTCTCAGCTTAAATTATTGCTCGTAGTTTTTCTTTGTATCCAGAGTCGAATATTTCCTCGGAGCACGTCTATATTTTTTAAGTAACCACATTTGCCACTTTTTTGTGAGTTTATTACTGAGCTACAATCTATAATTAATAATTACTAATTAAGTCTATAATTTAAAAAAAAACATACAATAAAAACCTTTTATTATGTGTAAGAGTAAGTGATATTTTTAATGGTTTATAAAAATCAGATATCCAGTATCTCAAAATATTAGAGTATTTTTTAAGATCAATCAGAAAAGGATTTTCAATGCAGAAAATCTTAAAAATGTTAATTGATGGGCTCCTTTAGCAGGAATTACTGCATCAATATGGCTTGACACAGAGGTGATCGGCCTGTGGCACTGCTGAGGTGTTACAGAAGACCAGGTCGCTTTAATAGCAGCATTTAGCTCATCTGTATTGTTGGGTCAGGTGTTTTCTCAACTTCCTCAATTACATAGATTTTCTGGCTGTGATATCTTCAGGATTCAGGCTGTGCCCTCATGTTCATGACCACATCACAGAAGTGCTGGTATTCAATACAACCCAACCCCCCCCCCCCCAAGATATTGCTTAAATACGTAATATTATATACAGTATTATATTAATACAGATCACAGTGACTTTCGAAGTTAAATGCACCTTTTTAAATTAGTGTTAAGCAGAGATTTTATTTCTATCCATGCAATCTTTATCTTCTACAGGATGTTCCTTTAACTTTATGGGGTTCAGGTCAGGCTAGTTGGCCGGACATTCAAACACAATAAAATAGTCTTGTTGAAACTAATAGTTTAAGGCTTAGAGTTTAATAGTTTAGGCTAAGAGTCTCTTCACCATACTGTGCTTTAATCTGATTAAGTCTTTAATAAGTTTTTCGCCTTCATTCAAGAGAAATTTGACTTAATTTTGAGGCTTGTTTGACTTAAACACTTAAAAACACTACAATTTTAAGCTTAAAATACCTTTAAAAAGTCTAGAAATGTAATGTGTTTGTAAATGATATATGATTTTTTGCAAATAATTTGCATTGCACTTCCTCTGGCTTGTCCCCTTGGCGATGTTTCAGGAAAGTCTCTTGTTGTCGTACTGTATGTTCTGCTTGGCTAGAAAAAACAAATACGCTTCAACAAAGGGCTAGGAAGTTGTATTTCAGCTAGAACTTTAACAAACAGTTAAGACTTCTAAGTCTAAGACTTATGTTGAATTATTAGAAAACATATATGTAATATGGGACCTTTAAACCATTTTGTTACATACATCTTTAGAGGTAGGTTTAGGATCATTGTCCTGCTGACAAACACACTCGTCACCAAGGTGGAACCTGACATCATGAAGTGTTGCTTCAGTCTTTCAAGATGATTCCTCTTTACAAGCTTCACTCTTTTTCCTCCATGCACAGCCAGGATCATTACACTTTACAAACACTTCCATTTGTAAACCTGATGCCTGAAATGCCTTAACCAGTTGCTTTGTTGTTTTCGAGCAAAGTTCATTCATCCCCAGAAGTTTATTTGTGCTTCAAAGAAGTCTGTGTGGTCCCAGGAGTTTTCGATTTATGTACAGTTGTTTGTACAGATACTGAAGTTGTTTTTGAAGATGCTTTGAATCTTCCAGATCAGTCCAAGCTAAACTTTCATGAGCAGGAATAATGGGCTGACAAAAGGAGGCTACCTTTATGTTTGCTATTGATATGTTTGATAAAATAGCTTACATAATTTCTTCAGTCTCTAACTGTAACCATGTGTATTCTGTCTATTTCTTACTGGTAAGCTCTTCTGCTCGAATCACTCAGAGAAGCCTGAACATTGGCTGCGTTTGTTCTGAGGTTGTTCTTCTTTTCGTAGTCGTTTTTGTTGAAATGCGATTAGTTTTTCTCAACAGCCAGACGTACAGTATAGCTTATACTACTCATGCATAAGATTGTTTTGTTACTTATAAGAAAATACTCATACATTTAGATGGAAACCTTTTTTTCCCTCTGCATTATGGTTTAGAGATTTCGTGCTAGTTTTACTCAGGTGTAATTTTCTGTGTCCACCTGACCTTTAACAACTCGTGTTGTGTTCCTGTTATTGAGATGATTTGGAACGAAGCATGGTTGAAATGAATTCAGCAGGTTCGACACAGTGTGGTGTTTCAGTTGTTCTCCAGTCGAGCAGAGAAACTTAAGTTTAAATTATCTTAAACTTAAATTAAATCTTAAATTAAGATTCTGATTTTCAATTGACGTGACCAACACTGGACCCTGTTCCACCCAGAAAGCCTTAAGTGTAAGAACTTCAAGCGGCAGACACACACACACACTATTACTTTCTCTTATTTATTTATTCTCTCGCTTATTCTCTTTCTCGTTTTTATTTAATATGTTTTAAGAGCTATTGCCACAGTTTTTATTATTATTATTATTATTATTGAGGACAATCTACACACATGACCAGGGTTGCACGATGGATCCAAACTTAGTTTGGAGAGTAGTACTGTCTCCCTTGACATGGAGATGGCACGCTTTTTTTTAGCATGTTTAGGAGAACACGGTCCGCAGGGAGGACGTTTTCGAAGCAAGACCCAGGAAGAACTTAAAGACACAGTAACGACGGCATTGACCAGCTAACGATGTAACTAACACCTACATAGTGCCTTCATTGCTGTACTACAAGCATGGCACAGATGGGAAAGACCGAATTGAGATTAGACTGAGTTGTCACTGGTACGTCACTGCGTTGTTGCTCTGTCAATGGCGTTCTCACAGCACTGCCCCATTCCTGCTTCATTCTTTGATATTTTTACGATGCAGTTCGAACTTCATGGTCTGACGTGGGGTTTACCTTGAAAACCACTTAATTATCCAATAGAACACCTCAAACTTTTGTCAGGTAGCAGTACAGTGCTAGATTATACATATATATATATATATATATATATATATATATATATATATATATATATATATATATTTTAACATAAACAAAAAGGTTAGGGTTAGGTTTAGGGTTAGGGTTAGTTCATGTTTACATAGGGTGCTCCTGAGATCCCAGTGTACTGACTGTTCTGCTGTCTGGACCTGGGGATCCATCCTGATGCCCTGCTTCTGAGTTCTCATCTCATAACGTGGAAACCATTTACTGCTCTTGGTCTCAGGTCTTGACTTACACACTGGTCTTGTTTTGGTCTCGGTTTATGTTGTTTTAAGTACAAGACTAAAGACTGCACAAAGCTTTCCACATCTAAGCTTAATGAGGAATTCGGCAGATTTTTGCAGTTCATTATGAAAAACTGATGAACCACCTGCAAACATCTAAAATCTACTCTTGGATGAATCATTAACTGTCACAATGTTTTTTTAGTCAGTGACAACATTTCATATTTCGAGCATGCTTGAACTTTTTGTTCAATTATTACTGAACTGTGACGAGTAGCAATCTCTGGTGAACTTCTTGATCAATTCTGAACAGTTAGTAAAGGAGAGAGGTGGAGGTCAGGGAAAATTTGTACGACCGACATCATTTCAAGTATTATAGCTTTTGCTGTGCACAACTAATTGTAACTAATTAGTTCTCGCCTATCTGGCTGAAGACTTGAGCTAATTACAATTGAGCTGGTTTAGTTAGTGCATGGAACAAGTAAGTGTCAGGACTTTTACTTTCTTGAAGCCGGGATGCACACTTCAGAACAAAAATGTCTAAACTTTCGGGATGTAATCAAAACATTGAATTTTACTTTTTGCCATCACTGTATACGTATGTGCAATTTACCGGTCACCACCATCTTCGATATCACACAGCTCTATACAGAATATTACCAGATAATTATGGTTATAACAGCATTAACTCAATTTCGTTATATATAACTTTTCTTGTATCATATTCACTGTTTTTTATTATTATTTATTATTATTATTATTTCTTTATCGATTCAAATCAACAGAGCACATTATTTCAGCAGCAATCTCTCTTATTAAAAAAAAAAAAAGAACTCTCTCTGGCAAACCCGAAATACACGGCAGGTTTGAATAGCTTGCTGTGTTTGGGTCGATTTAGGATTGACTTTCTTCCTCACTGCAGTCGAAGCATGCATGTTTTTACCTGCTAGTGTTCTGCACAACGTTTCTTTTTTTTGTGAAAATAAAACTATTTTAATATTAATATTTTTTAATATAAATTTTTTTATATATAAATTAAAATTTTAAATTTAATTAAAATTTATTAAATTTTAAATAAAATTTTTAATTTTAATTTTAATAAAAAAAATTAATAATAAAAATATTTTAAAAATATTTAATAAATATTACATATTTATTTAATATTTTAATATTAACTATAAGACTGTAATAATGACTCTAAGCTTGCTTTTGAACGCCTTGACATTAAAGTGATGATGTTAAATAAGACGTTTAATCAGTGCTGTAACCAGACAATGACTTGTTACCTGGAAAGGCATTGTGTTTTCCGCAGGATTATGTTATTCTTAAGCACTGGGGTAAAGAAGCTGTGAATTCTTTATCAGTGGGTTTGACCATCATCATCATTGATTTGTTAGTTATAAGGGCCTTTTTAAGTTTCCAAGCTCTTTCCGGAGCAGACAAACAGTATAGTAAGAGCGAATGCAATAAACATGTTTGTTCCTTTCCTGTTTAGTCATTTCAAGACATTTCCTGTACAGCCTGATCCAAGACTAGTGATTATTATTAACATTTAATTAACAACACCCTGGAAATCACATGTCGTGCTTTTAAATCACTGCCTAAACCTCTTGCTAGAGTTTCCCAACACCACAGATGGCTTTCTGGCATCGTCAGTCTCTCGTTGTTTGCTTTTAAAAAATCCTGTATTGTGCAAGCTGTGAGAATTGGCTGTGTTCTCTGTTCCTAAGTTGCACAGGGAGTGTGTTTCAGGAGAACGAGGAACCAAGCTGGGACAAACGAGGTTTTAGGCAAGGAGTTTGAGAGAGGAAACGGAGAAGGAGGACCAGGGGGACTCGGCTTCCTCAGTATGCGTCTAGAGACTCGAGAACATCTGAGTTGCAAAAAGTCTGTGTGCGTGTGTTTCTTTCTTTGCTTTGTGTACTTTTCTTTTTATCTCTAAGATAGTGAAGTTAGATGATGTCGAACGATGATGAAGTCCCTGAGGGTAATTAATCAAAAGAGGCGAGTTTAACTTCTATGTTAACTTTGTGAGTTAGTGTGTGAATAAGTGATTAGTTTGTGTTGCGTGTCACTGTAGCGGGAAAACAGAATACTACACACATAGAGCCATAGTGCCCTCTGCAGGTGATGGAGAAATAATAATAAAAAAAAAAGACATAAATCTGGCAATGGTCAGGCGTTTATGTGTCAGCCTTGTAGAAAAACAGACCTGTAGAATAGGGTTAAGTGTAAATTACACAGTTTAGTATGAAAATGCGATAGACACTCAGTTTTGCCTGATGTTAGCCGTGCCTCCTGGGGGCAAAACATAGATGGAGTCCATTTTAAACAGCATACAACACATTAATGGTTAAAAAATACTCTCATGTTTATGAAAAGCAGAAACACCTTCATAAACATGTTTGTTTTTATCGTATCCAAGCCAAGAGAAGACAGATGCGATTTCAGGCATTTAGGAGACCAAATTGTGCAGAACATTGGGGTCCAAAAGTCTGAGACCACACAGGAAAGCTTGGATCTTTTATTATATAAAACTATAAAGAACATTTTTGCAATTGTGAAAAAACATCTTGATGAAAAAAGAAAATGATAAGATTTGCATGTGGCGGGGCAGCAGGGACAGGAGTATCTCAGTGATTAAAGTGTTGGCCTACTGATCGGAAGGTTCTAGGTTCAAACCCCAGCACCACCAAGTTGCCATTGTTGGGCTCTTGAGCAAGGCGCTGAACCCTCAACGGTTTAATGAGATAACAATGTAAGTTGCTTTGGTTAAAGGCGTCTGCCAAATGCCGTAAATAAAAATGGAAACAAGATAAGATAAGATAAAACTTTATTAATCCCACAGGAAATTCTTGGGCCAGAGGCTGCTCCAAGAGCAAAGAGAGGAATAAAATATAAGAAGCAGTGAAATTAAGTAATAAATAAAATAAAAATTAAATATACACAAACCAGACATAAGATAAACAAAAGTTGTATGCAACCAACTAGTATTATTGGACAAATGCACAAGTTCTTGAATATTAAATATACAAATGTGTTTCGCTTTGGGTTCAGCCTTGGTGAGTGAGACCTACAGGCATGTAGGAGGTGTCCAAGGACATCACCTGCCTTTTACTCTTCCTCTTTTCATTGTGTATGCATTTAAAAAAAACAAAAACTTAAACATGCTTTTATAACAGTTAGTAATTTTAAATTATAAATATATTATATATAATTTAAAATTACTGTTTTATATATATATATATATATATATATATATATATATATATATATACACACACACACACACACACATTATATACAGTATGTATGTGTGTGTGTGATTGTCTTTTGTTATTTTTTTACTGGCTGGTTTTGATCATTTTTTTGGGTTACAACCAAAAAACTCCTTCCTCAGTAAATTGCATCTATTTGTTGTAATATTTCTAGATTTCTATTCCAAAGTAAGTCAGTGTGGTACTGTGAGAATCTCCTTATGGCTAATCTCTCCAAAAGAAACATGTAATTAAATGACAATTTATTACTGGATTTGATATAAAATACATCATCATTAGGTTTTACACAAATTTGTAATGCAAGCAGAGTGCACACGGTCATGTGACGAATCAAAATGAATACTAATAACCTAAGAAATCCCTGCAAAATACAGTAATTCTCAGATTTTTGTAAAGAAAACATTTATGTCACATGGATAAGAATGCCAATAAAGGTATATTGAGCATTACTAATCTCAGACTTTTGGATTGGCTGGCTAACTTTTACACACTTAAAAAAAGCAATAAGGATGTTGAAAATTCTTTGTTCGAAATCAATGCAGCTAAAAATACTGCACATCACCTGGACTGCCCTCTTGTGGTGTACAAGTTAACTGCATTTTGATCTATGGAGAAGTATTATGCAAAACAAACACTGTAGCACATGTTTAATGTTAAAATTAAAATTTTATTAGTCACGTACACAGTCATAAACAGTACGATATGCAGTGAAATGCTTATATGACTGCCAGTCACCTTAAAAATAAAATCTTAAACATAAGAAATAAATATGAATAAAAGAAATACATTAGAAAATAAATTTAACTAGTAAAATATACTGTACAAGTAAAATATACTGTACAAGTAAAATATACTGTAATAAAAGAAATAAAGTAGAAAATGAAATTAACTAGCAAAATATACTGTACAAAGTAAAATAAAATATACTGTACCAATAAGAAAAAAAAATATCAATATAACAATATAGAAATATAAAAGAAGAAAATAGAAATTTGTCCAAATCAGAAATGTATAAATGACTGGAGTGTGCAAATATGCATAAAAGTGACTTCTTAAATTGTCTTATTATTAAACTGATTTGTACAGTGGTCCATAAATGGAAATATAAATATATAGTGCAAAAGTGAGCATGAATGTGTCAATAGTGGCCATGAATGCCCAGTCAGTGTTGGATGTCGAAAAGATGATGTTAGTCCTGTATTGTGTTGTGGTTGAGAGACCTTATGACCTGCAAGAAGAAGCTCCTCCTCAGTCTCTCTGTATTGGCCTTCAGGGAGCGGAATCTCTTCTCAGACCGCAACAGAGAGAACAGTCCATTGTTGGAATGGCTGAGGTCCTTCATTATCTTCCTGGCCTTGGTCCAGCACCGCTTGCTGTAGATCGAGTGCAGTTCAGGGAGCTCGGTGCGGATGATTCGCTCTGTAGAGCTCGTCTGTCCTGCATGGTGCTGTTTCCAAGCCAGGTCGTTATGTTTCCCGTCAGGATGCTCTCTATGGTGCAGGAGTAGAAATTCCTGAGGACCTTAGAGGGCAGTCTGAAGTCTCTCAAGCGTCTGAGGTGGTTGAGACGCTGCCGGGCCGTTTCACCACGTTGTTGATGTGACAGGACCATGACGGATCCTGCATGATGTGAACACCGAGGTATTGAAAGCTGTCCACTCTCTCCACTGGGCTCCTGTTGATGACGGGGGTCTGGTAGTTCCTCTCCTGCTTTGTACAAAAGTCCACTATCAGCTCCTTTGTCTTACCGACGTTCAGGAGGAGATTGTTCCTCTGGCACCATTTCTCCAGATTTCCAATCTCCTCTAGGTAGGTTGTCTCATCATTGTTCGTGGTCAGGCCCACCACGACAGTGTTACATTCAATTTATCGATTCCTGTATATGTCTTATATAGAATACAGCAATTGAACAGGAATCAAAAGAAAAGGAATAACAGAAGAAATAAGATTTGGTATGCTTGTACAGCTGGACTTAATTCTCATGTTTAAAAAGCTTAAGATGTGTATTTTTTTCCCCGTATTTTCCATTTTGTAGTGGGTATGTGATCTATATTTTGTCAGTTGGTTTCAGGTAGTATGTAATAATTGTAATAAGAGTCGCATTTATGTTTTACACGTTTATCCTTTATAATAACATAGTATTTTTTTTTTCAGTTAAGGATTTCATGATTTGAATCTGCCACTGATGTGTGTGTGTGTGTGTGTGTGTGTGTGTGTATTTGCATGCATGTATGGATGTGTGTATGCACGGCCACATCTGCTTTTGACACTGGCCGTAACACAGCGGTCTTCTCTACAAAAGCAAACACAGAACAGAGACCCTTTTCTGTTAAGTCAAACTATCAAAATACATGTGCGCAGACAGGAATTTCAGCTCATTTGTCATCACAGGACTGCATTAGGGGGATGAAAGAGGGGTCCACATCATTATATCATGCCCGCACGTGTCTGCACGCGTGTCTATGTGTTTGAGTGAGAGAAAGAGGGGAGGTGACATAGATGTTGTGATTCCGCGTTATATTTTTGTTTCATTATAATAATAATTCCAGCTGTGGTTTTAAGTGCACACACACACATTTTTCACTTACTAGAGATGCTATTAAAAACTGCTTAGACTAACTAATGATTTAGTTTCTGTACTTCATGGCTCATCCCGTATCTAAAGATGCTTTTCTATGAACACAAACCCTGTCTAATGTGGCATTATATCCCGCAGGCTAAAAAAAATAAAGAATTAAAGATTGTAATCGGTTTTGGACGGATGAATAAATTAAATTAAAGCAATATCTCATAGACATATTTACACTTTAAAACATTAATTGGCAGTGTGTATAAATCCACATCCTTTAAAAACACAAATCTGCCCAAGCATGCAGTTCCTAAAGCTTCTGCCAGGTGGCAGTGCTGACTCTTAATTACTTTTGAGCTCTTTGGTAGGGTTTTTTTCCCTCCATCTTTTGCCAAGATTTGGTGATCATGCAAAACAAGTTATGTGAAGTTTGCACAACCATTAACAAGTGATTTTCATATAAATTAAATAATCGCTGTCATTGATCTGGTCATACCGTAACCTCATGGGACGTCATTGTCTTCCTACTGTATGATGACATCACATTTTCTCCCAGGTACACTTCTTACAAGTATTCTTATAAGATCCTTTTATGAAGATCTTTGGTGATTACTGTTTTGCTGATGTTGTTCCTTTTTGATCACAGTGATCAAGTTCAATAATGATTATATGCGAACGAACCAAATGAAAAGATGAGAAGTAGACAATAGTAGAATACTGTTTGCAATTAACGATTATTTTGATAATCAGTTAGTTGGTCGATTATTTTTCGATTAACTGGATAAAACTAAGTGCTTTAATTTGATGTTTTGCTTAACTATATAAAACCATAAATCAGGGTATTATTTATGTATAAAAGTAAACTTTAAAAAATGCAATAGCCACATAGAGTTTAATGACCTTTAATTTTGACATTTAAACCTTATTTTAACAAATATATATATATATATATATATATATATATATATATATATAGTTAAAAAAATACACTGACATTCAGTTGTTAAGAATGACCTCAAATTTAAATTCTCTTAAATTAATTAAACGTAAGAAGAATAATAGACTTCTAGATTATGATATTATTTTCAATCAAAGTGTCTCTTGCTACATCCTTTTCACGGTTTATACATTATTCTTCTCGTGTATTTTATCCATTTTTGTTGTCTCAATTTAAAAAATAAATTATTTATTAAATAATTATTTATATATATACAGTATAGACATTTTGCTATACTAGACATTCTCGTAATACGGCGACGTAGGGAGAGAAAACAAATCGCCGCTACTGGGTTCACTCTGTTTATTTTGCCCTTTTCCCGCATTTCCCTCTGTATAGCGTGTAGGATTATGGGATATATCCGGTCCTCTTAAGTGTAAAATGAACATGAAGAAAACGCACTAGAAGTGTTTTCCGTGTGTTCGTTGGGATATGAACGTCAAGAAAAAGCTGCATGCAAGGTTTTTTTTGACACCGTATAAACGCGCAGCCGGACAAACGCACGTCACCAAAGCCCGTGTGAACTCTCTCACTGACTCCTGTGTGTAGAAAATCCTCGACGCTTCATCCGCGCTCACCGGACACTACGGCCGCCCGAATAATAAACGCTCGATTTTAACGCGCGACTAGAGGTGTTTAATGTAAACTGCTCCCATACCTGGGAGGACTTGGGGCACGTGCGCTTTTTCCTGCAAATGCTTCTGTAACCTCCATTGCGCGAGCGACTGTGTATCTGTGTTTATCTTTGTGTATTTGTGCACCTTGTGGTCGCGCTCCTCAGTAATGTGAGCAGCCCAAATAATCGATAACGGCATTCGTTGACAACGAATTTCATTATCGATTTTATCGATTAGCTGTTGCAGCCCTTATATGTACTTCTCAAAAAATTAGCATATTGTGATAAAGTTCATTATTTTCTGTAATGTACTGATAAACATTAGACTTTCATATATTTTACAGTAGGTTCATTACACACAAACTGAAGTAGTTCAAGCCTTTTATTGTTTTAATATTGATGATTGTGGCATACAGCTCATGAAAACCCAAAATCCCTATCTCAAAAAATTTGCATATCATGAAAAGGTTCTCTAAACGAGCTATTAACCTAATCATCTGAATCAACTAATTAACTCTAAACACCTGCAAAAGATTCCTGAGGCTTTTAAAAACTCCCAGCCTGGTTCATTATTCAATATATATATATATATATATATATATATATATATATATATATATATATATATATTATATGTTGTGTGTGTGTGCGTGCGCACGTGAGTATGTAGCATGCTGATTGTGAATTTTTGGGGAATTTCCTGGAGGGGGCAGCAGACTCGCATTTTATCAGTGATCAGAAGTTTGCTGAATTTCTCACTTTTTCTGCCCTTGTTTTGTCTTGTTTATCTTTCTTTCTTACACACACGCACACACTCTTTATATCTGGGGTCTACAGTAATAATAGTGGCGTGACTAGCTGCCAGGGGCTAACTCTGTGGAGAATTGTAGTATAGTGTGAGGAGATACATGCATAAACGTCAAAAGCAAAGCATTCGAATAAGTCACCTGATGTTATTTTTATGTTCATCTCACTAATGCTCATTACACAGCCTGAGCCTGAGACCAATGAACTTGAACTAAACACTAAATGGTCAGACATAAAGCAATGTAAAAAGACACTTTTCAATAATAAATTTAGGCTTTTGCTTTGCGTTATCAAATCCACAGTGTAAAAGTATAGTAAAAGCGTCAGATGACACACTGATATGTTCATGATCCCCCCCACCCCACATCTCCGCCCGACCCTGACCAACCATGTTATTACCTCAGGGCATATCTAACAGTAGCCTAAAGCAGCGGCTCTCATCTGCCAATAAATAAACACATGTGCGAACAAACTGATCAACACCATCAAATTATTGTACACAACAATCTATATTGCACAATATTCATCAATTGCTAATTTGCACAAACTATATGTTTGCTGTTAATTACAAGGAACATTTACTGTTTCTCCTCCCACTACATCAACTCATCACCGCATTACCACAAAGAAGTGTAATGTCATGTTGTGTAATGTCATGTTGTCGCATTGTCACTTTGTTGCTCTTGTTCGCACATTTGCGCGTGCACTTTATGCTGTCTCTTTTGTATAAAAACATAGGTAGTTCTCTGTTAACTTAAAATGTCTATCTGTCTTGTCCCAGCTAGCCAGCTAGTTACTTTCTGTTAATTTATGTTGTACAGTATGTAGCACCTACTAAACTGTATATGGTTGAAGTGACTTATTACTCGACTTGACTTGACTGCAGCCCTGGAGGAACACCTGGAAATTTTTGTTTTCTCTCAGCTCCCAGCACTCTGGATATACTGTAATTAATCAGCTACTTTAAAAGGCTTTTCTGAATAGAAGTTAGTCTGATAGAACACTGGGAAGACACTAAAATGTACAGGGCAGGCCATTGTGTTAGGCTGCTGTTAGATATTTCCTGGGGTAATAACTTGGTCAGTGTCAGGGTTAGATCAGTGTCAATTTATACCGTACGTTCACTGTCTCAAAGGAATCGGATCACGGGTGGCTCAGTGGTGGGCTTCCATCATACACCAGATGATGTACAGTGTCAAGAAACAAGTGTCCCAAAGATGCAATAATCAATATATCAGTTTTTTTTATAGGATCACTAGTGGTGGCTACCCAACCATACACCAGATGGAGTAGTTAATCTGAACATTTCGCTTGGAAAAAGAACTACAATTAAAAATTATTAAAAGATAGATAGATAGATAGATAGATAGATAGATAGATAGATAGATAGATAGAGTAAATAGATAGATACATAGATACA
Source organism: Channallabes apus (assembly GCA_030522415.1). NCBI lineage: Eukaryota > Metazoa > Chordata > Actinopteri > Siluriformes > Clariidae > Channallabes > Channallabes apus. The sequence goes on from CM060128.1 coordinate 19,373,638, forward strand.
TACATATGTTTCACTGTGACAGGCTGCAAAGTGCATAAAGATACAGTTTGAAAACTGGTTGTTTATGTAACAACCTTAGCAACCTCCCCTCTCGTCTGTTCCAACCACTCAACATTCAGCATCACCAATCACCGGCCTGATCATCTGTCATCATCCGTACCTGTTTCTCACTGGTTCATGCAATAAGTTAGATGATTTTTATGCTTGAATGATTCATAGGTCACTGTGTGACTTACCAAACAAAAATCATTCCTCTGAGAAACTTGAGACAAAAAGCTCTTTATGAAGTCTGGAGAGCTATTTCTCAAGACTATATTGAAAATAAAAGAAACAGTACATATATTAAGCATTATAATTACGTAAGCTGGTGTCTGGCAGCATGGTGTGTACCGAAAAGCACTGAAAGTTTAAAGAGCTGTTAAATTGTAAACAGCGACTGATACAGTATCTATTTCTTAAAATATTCTCTTTCAAATTCTTTTATTTAAGAGAGAAAGTGCGTACTCATATCAATGTGGCTTTGGAGAGACATTCGCTGTACACTGTAAACAACACCGTCAGAGACACACGATTTCAAAAGAGACACACGTAATCAGGCTGAATGCAAGTCGTGTGTTGCGTAACTGATGGCTTCAATAACAGCAGAAGTGAAATAACACTTCCGAAAAATTTTGCTGATCAGGTCTTGAGTATGTGTAAACTCCTTGAGGTTGTACAGCTAACTCTGCGAAGTGTTTCCAGTGCTGCATCTTCACCACTGAGCTTTCCAAATCCTTACATTCCCCAAAGTTACATACTGAAAGCTGGACTACATTGCTACAGCAGCGCACGCAAACAGTTGGCTAGCGTGAGTTGGAGCAATTGTGGCATCAAGGCTGATTAGCTTGAATTAAAATCACCGCTGTTCTCTCCAGATATGCACTTCCCCAGAGCCTCTACACCGCTTTACAGTAAGTGTACACTTCTACCCAGAAATATCATTTTTTAAAAATCTCAAAAGTCTCTCCTGTTGGGATTGGTTGAATAGTAAAGGAAAAGAAAAGAAAAAGAGATGAGGAAACAAGAAAAGAACAAGGTCAGGGAAGTGCTGATTCAATTATGCAGTTATATATTGGTTGTGTAACGCAACCCCATACCCCAGTGCAGTGAAGTAAAAAGTATACATATTTGTTGTACAATGTAGTGGAGTAAAAGTAAAAAATATCCACTAATAAAGCTATTCAAGTAAAGTACAGATACATGAAATCGTTCCTTATGTACACTAAAGAAGTAAATGTACTTGGTTTCCTTCCATCTCTGTTCTAGACTAAGTCAGAGTGGTTTGATTTACACAGGCAGATGTGTCTCTTACGCACGTTGGCGTCAAGTTGTCTGTTGATTTTCATACGGATCATACGGTTTTGCTCCTTCATTCACCAGAAATTTCATCACGAGTCCTGGTTTGACTTGAATGCTTGAAAGTTTGTGTACATGTTTCACTATGATTCAGTAACTAGAGCTCCATACAGAGAAAAGTGTTACAGAGTAACGCGTTAAAGTAGAGTGGAACCTTGGATTACGAGCATAATTTGTTCAGGAAGCAAATTTTAAACCAAAGCAAATTTTCCCATAAGAAATAATGGAAATTCAAATTATTCGTTCCACAGCCCCAAAAAATAAATACATAAAAATAATTAACACAAAATATACAGTGGGTGCACAGGCAGTATGCGACTTCTACCGTCGCAGCGTATGGCGTCAGCATTTGGGTTTGTGCGTTTGCTGGCTTTTACCACTGAGTGGCGCTATATAACTATAGACTGACGCCTCAGGCATCAGCTCGTTCTCTCCAGGCTTAATGAGGCGCAGGTCGTCCACAGCTGCACGTCGTTGCAGATAAAATAAAGTGAAACATTGTAAATAAACGAATTCATAATCACAGTAGTAACATTACAGTACAAATTTATAATTCAAATTAAATTCAGTTTTTTAGGATCGAATTTAAGCAACGTAAACGTTGTAAACTGTGTAATTATAGTAGAAAGGCTACGTGTAGGGTCTTGTGTCATCTTGGAGCTTTCATAAGACTCATAAGACTCTACTTTTATTTAGGTGCACACACAATGACGAAAAACTTTATGATTTTGTTAAATAAATAAAGTAAACGGGGTTCTGTATTGATTTTGGTGCGTCAGAAAATGAACCCAAGCTCCGTGTATACTCGCCTCACAGACGTGAAAAATATATACTTATAGAAAGAGAAATATCTGCTTTAATATAAACTAATGAAAAAAAAAATTAGATTATGTCATTCGTATGAGAAGTGAATTATAGGCGCGCTCACTGACGACGAGATGACATGATCAGCACAGCCAAAGGAATCACTACCTTATCAATGAATTATTAAAATGGTCAGAGTGAATTTCCCCCGCTGTTTTAACAAATATTTGAAGTAGATAACAGTAGCCCACATTTATAAAAGCATTTTTATTTATATAAAACTATAAATAAAAATAATAATAATAATCCGGCATTTATTATTAGGTGTGCCCGCTGCCAAAGTTCTTCAGTAACAAACCTATAAAACATGTACATCTGTATGAATAAATTGTTTAAATGTGATCAGTGATTTATGTAAATGACTCAGTTTAGATGTAAGTAAATGCTAGGGACTGACATCGGCGTGCGTTTCTCCCAGCGCCGCATAGCGCTTATTTAACACCATTAATATGTGTTTGCTGAAAGAGATATCTAATCTCTCATATCGGCGCGCGCGTTCATCTGACTTTAGATCAAAACTCGGCAAAGACTCTACTTTTATTTAGGTGCACTCACAATGACGAAAAAACTTTATGATTTTGTTAAATAAATAAAGTAAACGGGGTTCTGTATTGATTTTGGTGAACTTGAGCGCGTCAGAAAATGAACCCAAACTCCGTGTATACTCGCCTCACAGATGTGAAAAATATATACTTATAGAAAGAGAAATATCTGCTTTAATATAAACTAATGAAAAAAAAAATATTAGATTATGTAATTCGTATGAGAAGTGAATTACTGTATAGGCGCGCTCACTGACGACGAGATGACATGATCAGCACAGCCATAACCAAAGGAATCACTATCTTATCAATGAATTATTAAAATGGTCAGAGTGAGTTTCCAGCCTGTTTAACAAATATTTGAAGTAGATAACAGTAGCCCACATTTATAAAAACATTTTTTATTTATATAAAACTATATAAAAAAATAATCCTGCGTTTATTTTTAGGTGTGCCCGCTGCCATAGTTCTTCAGTAACAAACCTATAAAACATGTACATCTGTATGAATAAATTGTTTAAATGTGATCAGTAAATGCTCCTTGCTACTGTAGTGACTGACATCGGCGTGCTGAAAGATCTAATCTCTCATATCGGCGCGCGCGTTCATCTGACTTATTATTTCAATTCATACTGTACAGCTGTTAGAATTGGGGCAATCATAACGAATCAAGAGCCTGTGATTATATTGCATAAATATTATTTTGTACAGACAAATATCTGAATTTTTATTTATTTATTTTTTAGATTTTTTTTTAAAACAAATCTCTCAAAAATAGTAAGATGTATTTTGGTTTTATACTGCAAACGAAAAACGAATCCAGGGTCTTGTGTCATCTTATATTTTGTGTTCTTTAAATTTGTAGTAGATTTATTAAATGAAATAAATTACACTAAACGGGGTTCTGTATTGTTTTCGGTGAACTTGAGCGCGTCAGAAAATGAACCCAAACTCCGTGTATACTCGCCTCACAGACGTGAAATATAAGTACTGAAGTACTGTAGATAACAGCCCACATTTATAAAAGCATTTTTTATTTATATAAAACTATAAAAAAAATAATAATCCTGCGTTTATTTTTAGGTGTGCCCGCTGCCACAGTTCTTCAGTAACAAACCTATAAAACATGTACATCTGTATGAATAAATTGTTTAAATGTGATCAGTGATTTATGTAAATGACTCAGTTTAGATGTAAGTAAATGCTCCTTGCTATAGGGACTGACATCGGCGTGCTGAAAGATCTAATCTCTCATATCGGCGCGCGCGCGTTCATCTGACTTTAGATCAAAGTTAAAGGCGCACACGCAGGATCATGCAAACGTTTCCCCTCCTCTTTCATAAAAAATGAACAATCCGACACGAGCAGATTTGTTTCAGTCAGAATATTTATCAATCATAAAGAGAGGCGACATATACTTGCTGATTAAACACTGCATTTTTAAAGTGAAAGCGCGCGATGTGAGCAGCTTTAATTATTGATAATTAAATCATTATTAAATGGTGGACATAAAAAGCAAAAAGAATAATAATATTATTTTGATTATTATTATCATGTTCTTTTGCTGTTTGAGCGTCTGTGGATTCCAAAATTGACATTTTTACCGTTTTTTAATCACTGAAATGGAAGAGATACTGTACTGTAGAAAGGTTCCTTATCATAACGTGCCTTGTATTGTTTTTTAATCACTCGATACACGACCCATCATTTTTAATGCTATTTTACAAAGGGTAAATACACATGGAATAATTTTATTTGGTTTGTTTATTTATAAATAAAATTAAAAGTAATTAAAAACAGTGTAGAGTGATTAATAACACTACATGTTATGGTAAGAAAAATCTCATTCTTGCTCATTCTAGTTTCTCCGAGTGTATACTGTAGGTGAGAACAGCTATTCAGTATCATTTGCATTTGTATGTGTCTGACTTTGCAAAGCACACCTGTAAAACCTGTTTAACAGGTAAATGCTCCTCGCTGCGCTGTTTGGGGGAGGGGCACGCAGAATGACGATTTGGTCAGCTGTGTGAACGCTCGCCCTTTAGATGTTGCGCGCGCACTACACGGCGAAAAATATGTTAGTATATCATGACTGAAATCATGACTGAAATATATGTTAGTATATCATGACTGAAAAAAGTTTATGTAATTTGTATAAAACGTGGATTACTACAGCGCATCCACTCACAGCCGAAACAAAAGACATCAACGGCTCTGCCTATTCAGAGGCTCTGCCTATTCAGTAAAGAAAAACACTACTGTTATTATTTCAACTCATACTGTACAGCTGTTAGAATTGGGGCAGGGATATTATGCCAATATTAAATATTATATACGATATTAAATTTCAAGTGAGTTGGGAGTTTGCAAGGCAGAGAAGGATGCTCTTCGGAGTGAGTTGCGAGTTTGATGAGACGGCATAAATATTTAATACAGCAAATTAAATATTTTGGTTTATATTTTGGTTTATATTATATGGTTAATGTATTTTGGTTTATATTGCAAACGAATAACGAATCAAGAGCCTGTGATTATATTGCATAAATATTATTTTGTACAGACAAATATCTGAATTTTTATTTATTTATTTTTTAGATTTTTTTTTAAAACAAATCTCTCAAAAATAGTAAGATGTATTTTGGTTTCATACTGCAAACGAAAAACGAATCCAGGGTCTTGTGTCATCTTATATTTTGTGTTCTTTAAATTTGTAGTAGATTTATTAAATGAAATAAATTACACTAAACGGGGTTCTGTATTGTTTTCGGTGAACTTGAGCGCAGAAAATGAACCCAAACTCCGTGTATACTCGCCTCACAGATGTGAAATATAAGTACTGAAGTACTGTAGATAACAGCCCACATTTATAAAAGCATTTTTTATTTATATAAAACTATTAAAAAAATAATAATCCTGCGTTTATTTTTAGGTGTGCCCGCTGCCACAGTTCTTCAGTAACAAACCTATAAAACATGTACATCTGTATGAATAAATTGTTTAAATGTGATCAGTGATTTTGTTTAGATATAAGTAAATGCTCCTTGCTATAGGGACTGACATCGGCGTGCTGAAAGATCTAATCTCTCATATCGGCGCGCGCGTTCATCTGACTTTAGATCAAAGTTAAAGAGCGCACACGCAGGATCATGCAAACGTTTCCCCTCCTCTTTCATAAAAAATGAACAATCCGACACGAGCAGATTTGTTTCAGTCAGAATATTTATCAATCATAAAGAGAGGCGACATATACTTGCTGATTAAACACTGCATTTTTAAAGTGAAAGCGCGCGATGTGAGCAGCTTTAATTATTGATAATTAAATCACTATTAAATGGTGGACATAAAAAGCAAAAAGAATAATAATATTATTTTGATTATTATTATCATGTTCTTTTGCTGTTTGAGCGTCTGTGGATTCCAAAATTGACATTTTTACCGTTTTTTAATCACTGAAATGGAAGAGATACTGTACTGTAGAAAGGTTCCTTATCATAACGTGCCTTGTATTGTTTTTTAATCACTCGATACACGACCCATCATTTTTAATGCTATTTTACAAAGGGTAAATACACATGGAATAATTTTATTTGGTTTGTTTATTTATAAATAAAATTAAAAGTAATTAAAAACAGTGTAGAGTGATTAATAACACTACATGTTATGGTAAGAAAAATCTCATTCTTGCTCATTCTAGTTTCTCCGAGTGTATACTGTAGGTGAGAACAGCTATTCAGTATCATTTGCATTTGTATGTGTCTGACTTTGCAAAGCACACCTGTAAAACCTGTTTAACAGGTAAATGCTCCTCGCTGCGCTGTTTGGGGGAGGGGCACGCAGAATGACGATTTGGTCAGCTGTGTGAACGCTCGCCCTTTAGATGTTGCGCGCGCACTACACGGCGAAAAATATGTTAGTATATCATGACTGAAATCATGACTGAAATATATGTTAGTATATCATGACTGAAAAAAGTTTATGTAATTTGTATAAAACGTGGATTACTACAGCGCATCCACTCACAGCCGAAACAAAAGACATCAACGGCTCCGCCTATTCAGAGGCTCTGCCTATTCAGTAAAGAAAAACACTACTGTTATTATTTCAACTCATACTGTACAGCTGTTAGAATTGGGGCAGGGATATTATGCCAATATTAAATATTATATACGATATTAAATTTCAAGTGAGTTGGGAGTTTGCAAGGCAGAGAAGGATGCTCTTCGGAGTGAGTTGCGAGTTTGATGAGACGGCATAAATATTTAATACAGCAAATTAAATATTTTGGTTTATATTTTGGTTTATATTATATGGTTAATGTATTTTGGTTTATATTGCAAACGAATAACGAATCAAGAGCCTGTGATTATATTGCATAAATATTATTTTGTACAGACAAATATCTGAATTTTTATTTATTTATTTTTTAGATTTTTTTAAAAGCAAATCTCTCAAAAATAGTAAGATGTATTTTGGTTTCATACTGCAAACGAAAAACGACCTATAAAACATGTACATCTGTATGAATAAATTGTTTAAATGTGATCAGTAAATGCTCTTTGCTAGTGACTGACATCGGCGTGCTGAAAGATCTAATCTCTCATACACTCTAAAAAATAAAACTGTGCTGTACTCAATTTTTTTGGTGAAACATTTTTACACTTAAAAATATCAATATCAATCTTAAAATTAAAAAAATCGTGTAAAATATACTTCATGAATTCACTAAAAAAATTAAGTAGACCTGAATAACTTTTTTTAGTACAATAATGTACAAAATTGAGTAAATGTAATGAAAATCATAAGTTAATGCAAGGTTACCCTAAGTGGAAATGAGTAAAATAATTGAGTAGATATGATTGAAATGGAAGGTAGAAGAAACTGAAAATTAGACTATTATTTAACAAACAAATGTGCTACATTTACTTATTTTAAATTAATTTAATTCATACTGGTCTATCACAGAATTAATACCTTACACATATTTAGCTTTTAATCAAGTTTTTTTTTTTCAATTTAGGTTAATGTATCTAATGACATAACTAATTGTAAACAAAGACACAATACACACATTACCATTTTAATTAAACATTTATTTGCCAAATTTGACAAGACATGACGTCTAAACTCAATCTGGTTTACTTTGCAAATGACATGTAACAAGATCATAAACAATGAGCTGAATTGATCTCATTATTAAACAGTCTCACAAACAATACTTCTGCCACAAATATTATACAGTTAATATGTGGAAACTAGACTTTTGTATTAGAATAGAATCACAGTCACATTTTACATCTGAAAGATTGCAGACCTTCACACTTCAGTTTCCTGCAAACTGTGGGATCCATACAAATGTGTGTGCAGACATTCTCAGGTCTTAAAGAAGCAATGACAGTCTAAATGAAGACAGGACACTGAATATCATTGATCAACAGTACCATGCTTCACTCGATAATGATCGAAATTCCTTTTGATGATGCAACACATGTGCAGAGCTTACACCGCCATCCCATAAGCTGGCACCTAAAAAAGGAATGATAGTATACAAGTAAGTACAGTACAAGTGTGACTGTTACTACGGTATATACATCATCACATTGATCTATGAGTGGTGTTCAAGTCAAAGTGGGAATTTTACAGAGCCCATTGCTGGTAAAATTCCGGTGAACATTTCAGTGGAATGCTTTTACAAAAAACAGACTGCTTTGATCACCAAAGGCGTTTTGCTCTTGCAGAACAATGCACAACCTCATATATAGAGACAGAAATATAGAGAGAAATAAAGGGAGCTTTTACTCTAATAAGTGTGTTCTGTTACATTTAGGCATTTGGCAACTTACATTTTTATCTCATTACACATCTGAGCAGTTGAGGGTTAAGGACCTTGCTCAAGGGCCCAACAGTGGCAACTTGGTGGTTGTGGGGTTTGAACCTGGGATCTTCCGAACTGTAGTCCAATGCCTTAACCACTGAGCTACCCTTGGCCCGCACAATTAAAGGTCCCGCTTTGACTTGAATGTCCCTTGTATAAATTATATAATCAACTATATAATTTTTTTACTTTAGTTACTGGAAAATCTTGTATATTCTAGTGGATTCAATATATTCTGGATTAAAAATAGGTAAAGTGAAATATTTCCAGCCTTGTTTCAATTTCTATCTTGGATTCAATGGTTACACATTTAATACTTCTGAAACATTTAAAAAGTTGACATTTACCTCATGTTTCATCTCCATTCAACTTCTCTTCTTTAGTGGTGTTGGTGCTGTGAAAGAGATATTGAAAATATATAACGTTTCACGAAAATGATTTAAAAATACTTACATATCACAACATACATAGCATATTTCACTTCAATGTTTTAATTTTATATTATTTCTCCCATTTATAATTCTGAGAGAAATGTACTTTTACTTAGAACATTTATTTCATCAACAGCCATTTTAATAATGTTTAAGTACACGGTTATGTTTGTGAAGTACTTGTAGTACTTTTGTACTTCAAATACATTAGAAGTTTAGAACGGCATGTACTTATGACTTTAACTTGAGTAAAAGGTTTGAAGTTCTATTGTTTTAAACAAAGCTATACACCATTATACTGCTAATCAAACTGCCTGTCTGTAGTGCTGTAAATCATGAGACTGAGACTGAACTCAGAGCTGTACTGGACTCGGGGCTGGACTGGACTCAGAGCTGTTGCTCTCTGCAGTGTTACTGCTGCTGGACTCACGGCTGATGCATTTACGTTTCCTGTTGCTCAGTGTTTAATCATGTTATAAATACTCACATACAGTAACGGATAAAACACTGCCAGGTGTCTATAAACAGTGCCAGAGTACGAACACTGCACCTCATTTCTGCTGTTTAAATCTGCTTTGTTCTGCGTTTCCTCCTTAAAGTGTCGGAGTGACCCGAGCAGACTCGCGGTTCAGTGTGTGAGGTGGACCCGGTACACACGCGGTAATTATTTGAACACGCTAGTTTTATATCATCGCCACAGTGACGGTTGGCTGCGCAAAATCACCGCATTCGGCGGGAGAAATTCAAATATTGCGGCACAACCGCGGCCGGTTACACCGAGAAACCCGGACATGCACGCGCACGCGGCTCGGTGTTAAATTTCTCCTTTTACACCAGATTTTAAGTGTCTGTATTAACGCCGCTTTACCTGAGCAGTTTGGTGGTTGGAACGAACAAGTAAAATGACACTGAACACCAGGACTGACCTGTTGCTAGCTATCGTTAGCTATGTAGCTCGGCTGTGACAGGATTCAGAACAGTAACTTACACACTATAAAGTTGTTTATACAGACAGACAGAGGCATTATTTCAGTAACTTGTGTTAGCTGTTTACTCACCAGGATTTATAAGGAATGTTCCAGGAGCTTCATGTCCATTCTCACATCCTCACAGCCTTCTTGTATCTGATGTTACACCAGATTAACCATGAGCACTTGCGCAGGGCAATTTACTCAATTATTTAAGCTTTTCTTGTTAAACATAAAGAATATTGAGTTTGAATGAGTGATAATTGTAGTTCTTGAAACTAATCAGCATTAATTACTCCATTACCAAATATTTTGATTGAAATGTATCAAAAATATTAAGTGCCTGTTAAAAATATAATTCAGTTACTCAAATACTAATTTCTATTTGTGAAATAAACTTAAATTATAGTGTAAATTTAAGACAAACAGAACAGTAGTTTTTTTAGGCATTTATTTTGATTTGTCTAACTCAAACAATCATGTATGTGACTTTTAGAGATTTTATTAAGGTAACATAACCTGTTTATTACTGTGAAATTTACAAGGCCACAGAATCATTTTTTAGAGTGTATCGGCGCGCGCGTTCATCTGACTTAACGTTTCAGCCATTCATACATGCATTGTGCTGTTGTTTGTACACACTTACACACTTACACACTGGTTGTATAGCGCACTTATGGAATGAATACGATGAGATGACAGAGTGGAGGTTTAATACATCTATCTCACACGCGGGGCCATAAGTGCGGTTCATTATGATTCGGTGCGAGTTTTGGTGCTGTTATTACGTTTCCATCTTACCACGCAAAAAAATAAACATGTTTAACATGCGGAAGATCTTCGCGGAATTTTTCACGCGGAAGCATGGAAACGTAATCACAGCGCAAAGACTCGGGGTGAATCATGATCAAGCCTACGGTCACAGCGCGAGACCGAGCAGGTGCGATAGGGGTATAACACACCGCATCTCACAGCGAGTCAAACCGCATACAGTAAGTGAATACTGTAGGGGTATTAAACATTACAATCACACAGAAACATGAATGGATGCGGGGTTTGAAACTCCCATGGTTATTTTCTCATTTAACTAAATCAAATTTCATAAAAATAAAACGTGTCAAAAGAAAAACCCATAAAGTTATGGATAATGGCTAATGATGAATGAAACATATTTTAAACAAAAAGCAGCGAGCAGCTGGACATCGGGACGGGGAGTGTAAGTACGACGCACGCGCAGGTCTGAGCAGCTCAAGAAGCTCCATAATCTGTTGCCTTGGAAGGCAAAACTTTTATTTATATATATTTTTTAATAACGACCACGGGGAAAATATGAAAAGGGCTGAAGTTTTAGCTTCAAATCTTCAAGTTTTAGCTTTTAACTTCAAATATTTGAAGTAGATAACAGTAGCCCAAACCTGTAACTTTCCATGTAAAACAGGTACATCTGTATGAATAAATTGTTTAAATGTGATCATCTGACTTTACAGTAGATCAAAACTCGGCAAAGCGCACTCTTTTCCATTCACACACAGCTGTTTGTTTATCTTTCATAAAAAATGCTCCCGATATGAGCCGACACGAGCAGCTTTAATTATTGATAATTAAAACATTATTAAATGGTGGAAATAAACAGCAAAAAGATTAATATTATTCTTTTGATTATTATTATCATGTTCTTTTGCGTCTGTGGATTCCAAAATTCCAAAAAACAGAGAGTCTGTCTAAACAAAATAAAACCAATGTTTTCTAACTCATATTTTTTTTTATATACAGTAAACATACAGTAAAACATCATTCATCATTAAAACATCACACAACTGAATCGCAGAAAAAAATCAGCAAAAATATTATTTAGTACAAGGCAATCTTTGGATCCTTGATGAGACGGCATAAATATTTAATACAGCAAATTAAATATTTTGGTTTATATTTTGGTTTATATTATATGGTTAATGTATTTTGGTTTATATTGCAAACGAATAACGAATCAAGAGCCCGTGATTATATTGCATAAATATTATTTTGTACAGACAAATATCTGAAAAAAAAAATAGTTTTTTTTACGACGAATCTCTCAAAAATAGTAAGATGTATTTTGGTTTTATACTGCAAACGAAAAACGAATCCAGAGCCTGTAATTATATTTATATTTAATTATGTCATAACTATTATTTTGCACAAATACTGTAAATCTCTGAATAAAACAATGATATTTTATTCACAAATGTAAGACAATATTAGCTCGCACTTCGTCTGGCACTGAACCAAAATATAATGTAATGAGAGGCCCCGATTATACTGCATACATCTTTTTTATTGATTTATTTTTTATTATCTATTCTGGAAGTTTGCTCTATTTGTTTTAGTTATTTCTATATTTAAATCTTGATGTCTTAAACTCTAACAACTGTAAGTATTGTCGAAATAATTTTTTTGAAAGCCCTAGTGCTGTTGTTTGCGCTGTTTTCTTTAATAATAACACTAAACAGATAAAAACAGAGAGTCTGTCTAAACAAAATAAAACCAATGTTTTCTAACTCATATTTTTTATATTTATAGTTTTACATGTTTGTTGGATGTGTAAATTATCATAATTGTAGTATTACTTTGCTACAACATATTGTTTTGACTTTATTATGACTTAAGCTCTGAATATATTTAAAAACCGATACGACGGAAAATGTCAATTTGCGCCACCTGGCGGTCATTTCACGAATTATTTTGAAATGCTCCTGGTTTATTTCGGCCGCTGCCGCGTTTCCACGGCGGTGAGTGCGACGGTAATGAGCAGTCTGGTTGTCACACCACTGTAAAGTAAAAATTAAACAAATTAACCTGCACTTTACCTTAAAAAAAAGTACAAATAAATCCCAAGTGTTTCCATTTATGCGCACAGGCTGTGTGTGTGTGTGTGTGTTTTTCTCTCTCTTGCGTTGCTGAGTGTGTGTGTTGTGTGTGCGCGCACGTAATTTGACACTGTGCCGGTTGTGTGTGAGTGAAGCACCCCCTCTGTGCTTCACACACACACACACACACACACACACACACACACACACACACACACACACACACACAAATTAAAAGCGAGAGAGAGAGAGTGTGTGTACCGGCACGGTGTCAAATTAAGCGCGCACACACACACTCAAACACACACACACACATTAAAGGCATAACACACACACTCTGCAGCACAAGAGATAGAAAAACACACACACATACGGATGTTGATTATACCAGTAAGAGATGAGGACTAAGACCCAGCAGGGGAGATGATTACCTGCAGCACAAGAGAGAGAAAAACTGTTGGCTCAGTTGTGATCACGTGACGCTCGGCGTCAAATCAAGAAGCGCATGCGTGATACATGATACTCGGTACTCATAAACCAAGACAATGCTCGTTTGCCAAGTCAAAATTTATTAAAAATCTTTGCTCATCTTGCGGAACACTCACAAACTGCGGTACTCGTAATCTGAGGTTTTATTGTACTTGGATGTATTGAGTAATCTAACACTTTTTTTAAATGTAATCCGTTATTCAGAAAATTTATGTCATTTATGTAATTATGTAATTTCCAATCTGTTTGTGTGTGTGTGTGTGTGTGTGTGTGTGAAAGTCGTCCTACAATCCCCGCCCCCGATAACCCACCCCCTTCTGTTATTCCTGCTGTTATACCCCTATCTCACTTACGCGGTTTGACTATGGGAGGACCGAAGTGCGGAATAATGGAAACCTAAATACAGCGCCAAAACTCGTGGTGAATCATGATGAACCGAACTTGCGGCCATCTTTCGGCCGCGGGTGAGATAGGGGTATTAGTAGTTAGCAGATTATGGGCCAAACTTTGCTGAGTGATGATGGATAATTATAAAGATCTTGACTAAAACAACATGCATGAAGAATCACAAAGGAGTTTTCTTTTCTGCAATGGAAAAGTATTCTAACTAATTACTTTTATTAGAAAGTAACGCTGTAATGTAAATGATTACTTTTTAATTACAGTCATTTTGTAATGTAATTAGTTACTTTAAAAAGTAACATCCCCCAATACTGATTATGATATATCATTTTAACAGCATGAAAAATCAGTTTATGGATGTCTATATTTTCATTTCATTGTTTTTCATCTGGTGGGCTTTTAGTTTATAGTTAGTAGTATTTTAGTTTATAGTTTAGTTTATAGTTTAGTTTATAGTTGTACTAATAATTTATGATGGCTATAATCGAGTTGATAATTTTTCTCATTCATGTATGATTTTTTTCTCTCCCTCCCTCCTTTTTTCTCTTTGCCTCACCTCATTTATTTATGCTGAATTAAGTACATTTTTTTCTTTTAAGTCTGTTCAAGCTCCAAGGCTCATTTCATTTTACGCTTTACAGACAGATTAGGTCTTTAGATGTTGGATTTGGGTAAAAATATGTACATAAGAAGAAAAGGAAACGCACTTTTGCTTTCAATTGCAATCATATGACCCTAAGTCTTTTGATCTTAATTTGCTAACTGATTTCTTCCTGGTAATCCCTGGCTGCTTCCTGTCATTTGTATCCTTATGGGCACATCTGGTATTTATCCAGGTGTAAAATATAAAACTACACTGACACACACTTTACCTCTGGCCTGAGAAGGCAGCATGTTTGTGACTTATAATTTCAGACGTTAATAATGTATATATTTATATACAAAATATATACAAATTAATTAAATAATATGTACTACTTATATATAAAAATGCGCTATACGTTTAGTAATTAATTAAAAGGTGTGAACAAATTCTTTAAAAAAAACATTATTTGGATTTGTGTAAATGCCCATATAACACCATTTAATATCAAATAATGTAAAGAAATCTGCACACACAAGAGTAGATGAGAAATCTATATTCCTTTATTTCCTCTAATTTGGAATTCTTGATCAGTAAATTGTCTCTTTTCATACGATACTAACCAGAAAACACTGTCCTTCCCACACGCACGGACGTTTGCTGTTTTAACCAGCTTATATTTTATTGCTAGATTTGCCAGCAACTTTGTTTGCATGAAATTTAATTGCACACTTATAAGCGCATTATAAGCGCATTTTTAAAAATGCACAACGCCAAGGAATTAACTAAAAAATTTTGTGTTACTGTGAAGTGCGCGGAATGAAGGTGAGATTGCGTTTATTAAGTAGATTTCAATTTTTCCATCAATCCTATTTTTGAGCGTTGTGATTGTGTGCTTACCCGTATTAAAAGCTAATGGGGCCTCAGAGTGGAGCAGTAGTAAAGTGCGAAGATCATCATCCGGAGATCGCAAGTTCGATTCCCGGGTGATGCTGTAACCTCTTGCAGCCGGAGGTCTAGAGATGTGATTTTAGTAGTTTTTTTTAACTACTAAAAGTGCATAATAAACATTGTGATGTTGTGTAACTTGTGTTCTTGATTGTTTAAATGTCATGTTTCCTCCAAAGCGATAATCTTTTTTTACACTGCCCAGTTTTCTGCTCTGCGCTCCATTCCAGTAGGTTTGCCGATAAACTCAAAAGAAGAACAAGTGATACTCTCACAAAATGCAAGTATTTGTAGAAGATGTAAGTAGTTTGTATTTTCCGCAAAAGCTGTGGTATATTTTTTAAGAATTCATCAATTTCATACCATTTCACAGTTACTGGTCCTCAAAAGAAAATAACAGTAAAAAAAAAAAAAAACAACAGTAAAATAGTTCATGGATGTAACAGAGGACGGGGAGTCAGGGTGGCGTGTGAATGTTGCAATATTGTTTGCATCTCCAAGAATGCAGTGTTTGCGCCAGCAGGTCGGAAAAATATTTGCAGGTGTTGAAGACTATCCCATGTTTTGACAGACTGAATAATGTCAGAATCTTTCCAGGACTCTGGAATGTCACTGGCAGTCAGGCAGGTATTTGGGGGAATGTTATGGGGAATAAGGTGCTTTATATAGTGTTGAGGATTTACCACGGAATTAACTGGCCGGCTGAGCTGAGCTTGTACCGAGCTTGGGCGATGTGGCTGATTAGAAAATATATACGCCACATGATTTATAGGCTTTAACTAGCATGGATTTTACAATCTTTTAAGGTTAGCACATGGCACAGGAAAAACAGACTTCTCCTTGTGCATTCATTCATGAAAGCCAGTGATATTTCTGGGACTTCCTGAATATGGGCTGTGGAGTCAGTTTAACACCTCAGGAATGTTGAGGAGGAAACAAAATAAGGAAACGGAAAGGACTGGGTTTGGTATCGACCTAGAATAATTGCAATTTATTTTTACTCATGCTGTGCAGCACTGTAATACAGGATATGTTTCTTTAATGAACACTCGTGTATATGTACAAACAACACGATTTGTAGATTTTAGTCTCTCTCTCTCTTTCTCTCTCTCCTCTGCCCTGAGCCAGGATGTCTGATCATTTGCTGTGTGTAATTAGGTGTGTTAAGAAATATTAGATGAAAGCATGACTTCCGATTAGACATTCTTGCTTTTGTACAGATGTTTTTTTTTTTTTTCCTTTTCGGAGCTCAAACTGGAATTTTGTGTTTATCTTTACAGCCCGGGACATTACCAAATGGACACTTTGTTAACTCAATGGGTCGAGTGATTTGTTTAGATTCATCTGAGTTCGGCCTGGGCGATAAAACGATAACGATATGTTTCGCGATAGACACGTGATCGATATCAATAAAAAATGTGTTCGATATTTTTTATTCTTTGTCGGAAGAAAACAGAGGTCGCGAAGCTAGTTTGGTTGCCGTCATGTGCACTCGCTCCGCGACCGGCTCTAGGACCCGGAAGTAGTGCGGTCGCGATTCAGGAAGCATAAACGGAGACAAGATGGCGTAGACATTGGCACTCGCCAAATGCGGGTAAAATTCGGCTGTGGCGGGTAATAACTTTAGACTCATTAGCCACATTGGCGGGTAGTTTATTCTTTGGTGTGACAGTTGTTATGTTTGCATCAATATGCACAACTAACATCTATAATATTACTTGCTTTTTGTGTGAGAAACGGAGGCATGGAGAAAAACGGTATTCTTCTTTTACTGCATTCAGTGCACACGACACATATAGTATACAGGGGGGTATTGCCCCCTGGTGGCCCGCAGATCATGACGACAATCACAATGACAGCGGAAAGTTTCTTTTTTCATCAGGGTTTTTAATGTGTGTGAAGTGGAACGTTTTAGAGTCTGACTTGGAAATTTGATGGACAGGTATTGATCTAGTGAATATTGCGCCTAAATTTACATGAGTTACGTAGTTAGCATTGTTGCCTTGCACCTCCTGGGTCGAGGGTTTGATTCCTGCTTTGGGTCTGTCTGCATGAGGTTCCATGTTAAGCCCGTGCTTGGTGGGTTTCCTCTGGGTGCTCCAGTTTCCTCCCACAGTCCAAACACATGCAGATT